>JASPKP010000767.1:0-12500 GCA_030674155.1 Stramonita haemastoma
GTGTAGGGGTTTAAACATTGTGTTTATGGTTCCTGTCTTATGTATGGTCACGACTGTGTCAAAAAGCTCTATAAACTCTGATGTCAAAATGGTTCAAAGTAGAAGTAAACATTGCGTTCTGTTCCCCTGTATGGTCTCTGACTGTCCCAAAAGCCCCCCCCCCCCCCCCCACCAAACAACCTCTATCATATGGTTTAGTGTAAGGAGGTAAACAATGTGTTTATGCATGATAGCAAAGTTACAAAATCCATTGCCCATGTATTTATATTGATCCCAATTACCTGTGTTGTAACCCGGCACTTCTCTTTACTTGGTTTGCTACAATTGCAAGCTGCCGTTTTTAAATATCTATTACCAAATACTGGGTTTAACTTTTCTTATGGGTTAACTTTTCTTAACGGGAAAAGTTCACAACGCAGATCTATAAAACAACCCCCCCAAAAAACAACAACAAAAAACAACAACAACAAACAAACAAACAAACAACAACAGCAGTAACTACAGCATCAACAAACCTTTGTTTTCTGGGAATAGGGGTGTCTAAAATTAGTTGTATAGTTGGGGAATAATTGGGCACTGAATGCATGGGGTGCCCCTTGTTTTGTAACAAAAGAAACCACCCACAACTCTTGTTTCCCTTCCTTCTGCACCCTTTTTAGGAAAGTGGCAAATAGCAGAGAAAAACTGCTAGACTATGTGGGCCTTTTATTACATGGTCTTTGCTTTTATTCAAAATGACCTCGGGTCTTTCATCACGGGGACCTGTTGGCCTTTTTCAGCACTTAAACGCCTATTTTCTCTGTTAAAGTGACTGATTATCTCTTTGGTAATGAATGTACAGCAATTGGCAAAACTAACGATTATGACGTAAAATTGCCCCAACAGTCAATAAACAGCAAGTAAGATTATAATTATACCCTCCCCCCTCCATATATTATATTTATATATAAAATAAATATAATATATATATATATATATATTTATATATATATATATATATATATATATATATAATATATATATATATTCAGAGGATCCGTATGTATGTATGTAACAATAATGTTTTTTAGAGGGTTCTGTATGTATATATGTATGCATGTTTTATACATATTTATACATATATACATATATATATATATTATATATAAAATATATATATATATATATTATATATTATTCAGAGGATCTGTATATTGAGTAAAAGCGGCATTTACCTTAATGTTTGGCTCGTTCTACTGCTTCTCTATTGCATTCACACACACACACACACACACCACACCACACACACACACCACACACACACACACACACACACACACACACACACACACACACACACACACAGAGAGCGAGGAGAGAGAGAAGAGATGAGAGAGAGAGAGAGAGAGAGAGGAGAGAGAGGAAGAGAGAGAGAGAGAGACGAGAGAAGAGAGAGAGAGGAGAGAGAGAGAGAGAGAGAGAGAGAGAGAGAGAGAATAACAAGTTCGAAAACTGTTCTTCTATATACTTAGTACACTCATGTGATGAAGGCTT
The DNA here is from genome assembly GCA_030674155.1 of Stramonita haemastoma. NCBI lineage: Eukaryota > Metazoa > Mollusca > Gastropoda > Neogastropoda > Muricidae > Stramonita > Stramonita haemastoma. The sequence continues at coordinate 1,534 of JASPKP010000767.1, forward strand.
ACCCTGTAGCTGTCATCTTCTTCAAACGGTGCTGACAATTCCACAAGCGCTCCACCCCATCACCCCATGTACATAGTTGACAATCACCTCACCAATGCGGCGCTGGTGAAGCCTCGGGTGCATGCTGGGTATGCTGGTATTCCTGCAAGAAAAGCAGAGTCATGGCGTTCTTTGTTACTGTGTCAGGCTTTGATTTTGTGGTTCCTGATTCCCAGACTGGTTCTTGTCTATCACATGTCTGTCTGTCTGTCTGTTTCCTAGTCGTGTCTTTGTATTCGTGTGTCCTTCTCAGGTTCAGGCGTTACTGTCTGTGCCCGTCCTTGTATACCCTTTGCTTGTTTCTGGTGTATGTTGTGCTAAAAATGACCTGGTGTGTGTGTGGTGTGTGTGTGTGTGGTGTGTGGTGGGTGTGTGTGTGTGTGTTGGTGTGTGTGTGTGTTGTGTGTGTGTGTGTGTGTGTGAGAGAGAGAGAGAGAGAGAAGAGAGAGAGAGAGAGGAGAGAGGAAGAGACGAGAGAGGAGAGAGGAGAGGAGAGAGAGAGAGAGAGAAGAGAGAGAGATGAGAGAGAGAGATTATCTTTGTTACTGATGACCTTTAATAGACGCGATAGCCGATTTGCTAAGACTTTGACTCAATCCCATGGGTCATGAAGTCGAGAGTTCGAATCTCGGCAGCATCTGGTGAAGTAAGGGTGGGGATTTTTATGATCTCCTAAGTCAACTTCAAGTGCAGACATGCTAGTGCCTTCTTCCTGGAGTTAACATCAGTGCTGACTCCACTCTCCCCAAAGTCTTTCGGATGAGACTTTTAAACCGAGGCCCCGTGTGCGAACGCACGCAGAACATCTTGCGCACACGTTAAATCCTGTTCCGCTTTTCGTAAGAGTAGGCCATCGTGTGCCGGTGGGAACAGATGACAATATTTACAAAACTGCATACACACGGGGACCGGATGAAAAAAAGCATATGATTGCTTATTCTGTTATCCTCGAAATAAAAGAGTAAATAAATAAATAAATAAATAAATAAATTCCCGTAGGGTATATACACATGTAGAAGATCAAACTATGCACGTTAAAGATACCGTCAGCTCATGTCAGCGTTCGGTGGGTTTCGGAAACATGAACATACCCAGCATACACCCTGAAGTCTACAGAATCTTTACAACATTGAAGGCGGTAGAGAATGGAAAAAGGAGAAGAAGAAGGAGAAGAAGAAAGATCTGTCTGTGTCTTTCTCTCTCTCCCTCTCGTTACAATGTTACGCTGTACGTGCTTTTTTCACTGTGATAGATGTAATCTTGTTTCCATATTATTTCATTTACTTCTTCCTGAAGCAGGTGAAAAAAACCCCAAAACTCTTGAATTTGGTTACTCCTTTGTTTGTTGTCTGGCTGTCAAGTCTCTCTCTCTCTCTCTCTCTCTCTCCTCTCTCTCTCTTCTCTCTCTCTCTCTCTCTCCTCTCTCTCCTCTCTCTCTCTCTCTCTCCTCTCCGATTGGTTGTCTCAGCTTTTCTACAAACAAGACTTTGAATAATGATCTCAGTGCTAGACGGTAAAGCCAAATTTCGCGCGTACCATGTACCATGCTTTGAAATTTTGTTGAAAAAGAAGATATAGAGAAAAAAAAAGCTGAAGGGAAGAAAAAACAATGTTCATGGCAAAAGCATCAGCTGAAACTACAATAAAGGTGTGTGTGTGTGTGTGTGTGGTGTGTGTGTGTGTGTGTGTGTGTGTGTGTGTGTGTGTGTGTGTGTGTGTGTGTGTGTGTGTGTGTGGTGTTGTGTGTGTGTGCGCGCGCGCCCGAGCGCGCGCGTGTGTATTTTGACTTTCTTCCTCCTCTGCATTGTTGATAAAGTCAGTGCGGTTTTTAAAAAAAAAGCCTTGTTTTTAAAGGGGAGGGGGAGAAGGATGTACACAAAAGTTAATTGGAATCAAACCTGTGTTCTTTTTTTCAAAGCGGGGGGCGAAAAGGATTTACACAAAAATTACATAAACAAAAAAAATTCACGGAGCAAGTAAAAATTGCCATGGAAACAGCTGCCTCTTTAAAACTTCAAACACTGCAACACGATCTATTTTTACCCGTTTTCCTTTATACCACACGTGGTACACATGAACACACATGAACGTGCACGCAAGCAAGCGTACTCACATATATGCGTGCACACACACACACACACACACACACACACACACACACACACACACACACACACACACACACACACACACACACACACACACCCCACCACCACCAATAATGATAACACTAATATCACTTCTTTGTGAACAGACGTAAAATTGAAGACCAACCAACACCATACCACACACCCGCACGCACGCACGCACGCACGCACGCACGCACACACACACACACACCACACACACACACACACACAACACACACACAAAAAAACACACACACGGACTTGTGAGCCCACGCAGCACACTGCAAACACAAGCAAAACAGCTCAAAATACGTAGCTAAGGGCTGACAGATGAAAAAACAACAACAATAAAACCCTGTATAAAAGCCACGTCGTCATTGAATCTGGAGAAATAACCATACACGGAGAAAATCAACGCAAAGTAATTGGTATCCCTAACCAAACGCACTATGTTGTTCAGATCTTGCATTGATATGAAGCAGTTTTAATAGAAAGTATTACCTAAACTCTTTTTTGATCAAAAGGACTTGCAAAAACAATACTACCAGGCGCTGTCCAAGGAGGAAGCAAAAGAGGCAGACCAAGGAAAAGATGGGAGGACAACATCAGCGAAAGGACAGACCTAGAACTCAACAAAATTTTAAGAAAAAAATGATAATAAAGTTGATTTGTAAAAAAACAACAACATAATAAATAAAACAACAAAAAGCTTTGAACCCTCAGCTAGCTGCTACTTTTTTCAGCTGTTTGATTTTACTTCCAGATTGCGACAAAGTGTACTCTTCATCATCTAACACTTTTCAATGATAAAGCTACTTAGTATAAAAATGTCCTCCTTCCAATTGCAGTGCTGTTCTTACACGTTTGTTTTTTTGTTGTTTATTTATTATGTTTTTTTTCTACAAATCAATTTTATTATCATTTCTTTTTTTTAGACTAAGAACTTTTGCAATTGCATGTTTTTGGTGCAGAAAAGTTGTGACAGAGTGCGTTGACGCACTTTGTCACAACTTGGAATTGAAGTCACAAAGTCGACAAAAACGTATGAAGAGCTTCTAAAATGCTGAACTAGCACATTGTATTGAACTTAACATTGATTAAAGATATGTTGTTCTTTTTACATGGGGAGGGGGGGGGGGCTAACGCAAATTGCGACGAACTGCGTTGATTCCCCCCCGGAGGGGGGGGGGGGGCTTTGCGACAAAACTGCGTCGACCCCTCCCCCCCCCCCCCGCCCCCGAGGGATTGACGCTGTTCGTCGTTGCAACGAGGAACTCTGTCAGAACACATGTTGCCTTGAGGGCGTTTGATTCCCCAGAAAACTGATGGGGGCAAAGACAGACTTAGCCCTATAGTAGTATAGAGTCTTGTTAATAATTCAGCAAGGTCACTGGTTAAAAGTTAAAGCATATATATATATATATATATATATATATATATATATATATATTATATATATATATATATTTAGAGAGAGAGAGAGAGAGAGAGAGAGAGAGAGAGAGAGAGAGAGAGAGAGAGAGAGAGAGAGGAGAGAGAGAGAGAGAGAGAGAGAGAGAGAGGATCCTTCATCAACTTTCCCTCTCTCCTACTTCGGTTTACCTCCCTTTGCGACCGTTTGCTTTTTCATGCTTTAAATTAATTTCCTGGCCTTTGTTTTTTAGTACAGCCGCCAAGGATTAAATTCTGACATGAAGAGTGACAGCAAGTCGGTTTACATACACATACTTACTACCATAGTGAACGCTATTAGCGTGGGAAACAATGAATCTGTGCCCCATGGGAGACATGGTAAACACAAATGTTTTGCAACATTTCTGGTACTGGGCAATTTGGAGACTGTGGGTTTACCGTAGATGTTCAGCACCTGTTGTGCTGCCCCCATCCACCCAGATTCATCTCCTCCTTCCTTCCCTCTCCCCTACCCCTTCCTCTTTCATTCTGTGCTAAGAGTTCCCTCTTTTCTATCCCTCTCTTTTTTCTGCCTTGTTCCTTTTCTTTGAGTCACCTCCTTCCGGTCTATTCTCTGCCTCTTTGGCCATTCTCCTGCCTTTTCCCCCAGAAACTAAAAGATAACAAGTCCCTCACACACCACAGTCTGATGCACTGGGCCTGACTCGTCAGGTGCTTAGTTTCACCGCAACGCATTTTGTTGCATATAATATACAATAGCTGCTGTCTGAGCATTACACGAAGAGGAAAATGCCTTCGTGGTCAGTGGGGCTATGCACCACATGAAATAAAAAGCATATCAAATGAGCGCGCTACCACAAAGGCAGAGCCATAAATCTGTACATTTTATCTTAGTTTCATTTATTCAGTTTACGCCTGTCTGTGTAACTTTCGCTGTAGGAGGAGGAGGAGGTTACGGGGGAGGGAGAGGACGATAGGTAAGGAAGGGGTTTAAGGGGGGGGGGGGGGGGGGGGGGCTAGTTGAGGAGGATGATAGGATGGGGAAAGGGGAGATTGAGGAGTGGGGTACAGATTAAGGAGAAGAAAAATTTATAGGGCATAACAAAAGATTAACTAATACTATGCACAGAGAGAGAGAGAGAGGAGAGAGAGAGAAGAGAGAGAGAGAGAGAGAGAGGAGAGAGAGAGGAGAGAGAGAGAGAGAGAGAGAGAGAGAGAGAGAGAGAGAGGAAAATACAAATATCGAAATTGGCACAGTCAAATTCAATTATTCTGCCTTTCTTTTCGAAACCAATCATAGGCAGCAAAAAGTTACGATGGATAAAAATGAAACTAATTTCCGCCTCAACATGCCATTACTTTAAGAATAATTCAACTGGTAAAGATCATCCAATATTTCCTTGATTATTTTTTTGATACATGTACATTTGCAAGGACGGTATGCAAGGCTTAGCTTGGCTTAGAATCTGTATTCTTGTGTATTTTAAGATCATTCATTCATTCATTCATTCATTCATTCATTCATTCATTCTCTCTCTCTCTCTCTCTCTCTCTCTCTCTCTCTCTCTCTCTCGCTCGCTCGCTCGCTCGCTCTCTCGCACGCACGCAGGCACGCAGGCACGCACACACACTCCACTCCCTCTAAAAGTCTTTCAGATGAGTTTATAAACCGAAGCACCGTTTGCGAACGCAGGCAGAACATCTTGCGCACACGTTAAGTCCTGTTCCGCTTTACGTAAGAGTAGGCCATCGTGTGCCGGTGGGAACATTTACAAAACTGCATACACAAGGGGACTGGATGTAAAAAAGCATATGATTGCTTTTTCTATTATCGTCGATATAAAAGAATAAAAAAACAACAACAACAAAACACACAGTTCCACAATGCAAAATGATCAGAATAAATACATACATTAGGAGCAGGAATGAAGAAAATGACAATATTTACATTTTGCCCCATCAAATGAACAACTGACGACTACTCATATAAAAAAAAAGTTTAATGCGGAGTCTATGGTGTAGGGGTAGGGGAGGGGGGAGGAGGTTAGGGGAGTATTATGAGGGTGGGGGTAGGAGGTTTAGGGGGGGAGAGAGAGAGTGGGGTAGGTGTAGGGAAGGGAGGAGGTTTAGGGGGGAAGAGTAGGGTGGGGGTAGGTGTAGTGAAGGGGGAGTAGGGTGGAAGTAGGGTGGGGGTAGGTGTGGGAAAAGGGGAGGAGGTGTAGGGGAGGGGGTAGGTGTAGGGAAGGGGGGGAGGAGGTTTAGTGGAGGGAGTATGATGGTGGAGGGTGTGGGGGAGGAGGTTTAGGGGGGGGGGAGAGAGTAGGGTGGGGGTGGGGAAGGGGGAGGAGGTTTAAAGGGGGAGTATGGTAGGGAGGGAGGGAGGGAGGAGGAGGTTTAAGGGAGGAGTAGGGTGGGGGTAAGGTGTAGGGAAGGGGGAGGAGGTTTAAGGGGAGGAGTAGGGTGGGGGTGGGTGTAGGGAAGGGGGAGGAGGTTTAGAGGAGGAGTATGGGAGGAGTATGGTAGGGGTACGAGGAAGGAGGAGGACGTTTAGGGAATGGGGATAAACCTGAAACAAAAAAAGATTAATGGCATCAGTGAGATGAATGTTTCCTGGCTAATTTTTTTTTTTACATGTTTGGGTCAGGTGGCCGCTCAGGAAGTGGATCGACATCTGTAAGGGGGTGTGTAACATTCGTCAGTATCTGTAATAAGCAGGTCATATATCTTTAAGGATCAGCTGGAATAGGTGACCAATATGCTGTTTCACATGCCAGGATTGTAGAGGATGGTCCAAAGCATGTGTATGCAAAAAAAACATGCTGTCACCCCTATTTGCAGGTTTTCCCCAATATTCTTGCATTAACCGCTAGACTTTTTTCACTTCTGTGTTTTGTTTTTAGCTTTCTTTCTCTTTTCTCTTTCTTTCTTTCCTGTTTACACCTGCGTTCTTTCTTCTAGTTTCCTTTTTCTGTTTGTAGTTTTCTTTTCGGAACGCCAGTTTTTGTGTTTTTATTTTCCGTCTGTCTGTCTTTTCGTTTGCTATATTTCCCTATTTCGCTTTTAAAAAAATTCGCTTCCCTCCATTTTTCTTGTCTTCTGTTTAATTTCCTTACTCTCTTTTTATCTCTGCTTTTCTTCTCCCACCTAACTGTGATTTTTTTCATTTTTAAAACTGGTTTCCTACTTTTTCAAGTGTTTTTTTCTCTTTCTTTCTTATGTTTCGCCTGTCTGGTTGTTAGTTTGAATGATTACATTTTGCTGTTATTTTTCTATCTCTAAGGAAAGGTTTTGTTTATCGTCAATTATTTTTGGCAATGGCGTCAAGAAAATAACAAAGGAAACTTTTTTTGCTGAATGTTTGGGGGGAGAGGGTGGTGGTGGTGGAAGAATCAAGGGCCTGCTAGATGGTCCACAGCCTGTCTTTCAGTTACGTGTGGAGAAAATCAAGTTACAGGGCCAGCTGTGTGTGATGTGGCGTGTCACTCTGACGGCTGAAGTCTGCTCTGTAGCGAACGTACCCCTTACCCATGTAGACTTAACCATGGTGTTCTCTCTGTCTCTCTCTGAATTATATATATATATATATATATTATATATATATATATATATATATATATATATATATATATATATATATATATATATTGTGCTTTGTGCCAGGTCTCCCTCCCACTATCTCCTTGTGAATGGGCACCTCGCTTAACACAAAAAACTCTGTGTTCGATTCATTTTACGTCTTTTCACAAAATGTGATATTAGACATTTAAAAAAAAAAAAAAAAGTGTAGGTGAGTGAGTGTGTGTGTATGTAGGGAGGGGGGCGGGGGTAGGAGGAGGAGCTTTGGAAGTGGGGAAGTGGGTTAGTTCACTTAATCTACACAGAACAGTTAAGAAAAAAAGTAAAATAAAATAACAACAAATGTACATAATTCTGCAATACAGAATAGTAAAAATTCCAAATTCTAAACAAGATCTAACGCATGAACAAAAAAACTATTTACAACCATAACCAACAAGAGAAAAATCTAATCAACAGAAAGAAATGACTTTTAAGTCCATAATAATCATAATAAAGAACCAATAGGACAGTGCAGTAATGATTTGAAAAATGTATACCTCAGTAATGGATCACTGAATATCTCTGATGAGGATGATGAGGTAAGAACAGGTATATAACTTTTCAGCATGCGGCACATCAATATATGATCAACAGTTATACTATGTCCACATATGCAAGATACATGTCCAACATATTTTGTTTTAAAACAGTTCATTTCCCATCTGCAAGCCAGAGAAACAATTTCTCTTATACAATAAAAATCTGTTTCATATATTTTAACAAAAGACTGAAATTTTACCATCCCTTCATATACACCTAGACAACCAAGTTTCTTTTTTTCATATTGGAATAACTTTTGTTGTGCTTTTTCCACGATCTGATAACATTCTTGTAGTGACAGATGAAGTGTCAAATTTTCCACATCTATCAATTGTTTTGCCCCATTTTTTGCTAAAATATCAACTTTTTCATTGTAATATATACCAGAGTGAGATGGAATCCAACAAAAAGTTATATCTGAACCTTTTAAGGTGAGGAGATGAATTAAATGACATATCTCAATAACAAGTTCTGATCTAACTCTTGTTTGCATAGAGCTGATGGCTTGAATTACTGATTTTGAATCAACACAAAAAAGAATGCGGAAAACAGCTCTAGGGAAATCGATTAAGAAATTGAGTGCCATTAATATTGCTATGAGTTCTGCTGTAAAAATTGAAATATTCTCCCCAAGATGAAATGATTTTTCCGATTTCAGCTCTGATATAATGTATGCAGCACCAGCATTATTGTTTAAGACTGAGCCATCTGTGAAAACTTTTAAATGGTTTGAATAATATTCTTCCAAATGAATTTTTGCTTGTGAAGACACTAGATTTGTATTACAATTCTTTATTAAGTCAATATAATTTATATCAAACTGAGCTCTTTTGAGTTCCCAGGTTGGAGTGGGGGATACTTCATCTCTTTTAGCAACATTTGTATTAGGATTGTATCCGGCATTTAAAAATGTTTGAGATGTATATGTACCTAATGTGGTATTAGAGGATATCAATCTTGCTCTCTTCGGAAAATCTCTATCAGATTTAAGATTTATTGCCGATTGCAAATTATTTTTAACAGTTTGACTTCTTAGGACAAATTTACAACAAGCAGTCCTTCGTTGATTTTCTAGTGGTAGAATTCCAGATGCACTATATGTTTTTATACAGGAGGCATGGACTGGGAGACCTAGATCCAGTTTGTATGCTCTACAGTCTATACTTTGAAGTTTTTTTTAACAGATATTTTGGAGCATTGAAAAATACTTCTTGGGCATACGTCAATTTTGAACGAATTAAAGACGTTGAAAGATGCAGTAAGGTAAGAATATCCTGACCCCATGACTGTTTGCTAATAACTTTCAGAATATTTAAAGTTTTCCTTGCTTTATTCAGAATGTACTCAATGTGATGATTCCATGTCAATTTTGTTGTAAGAAATACTCCAAGAAATTTGACTGTTTGCTTGTATTCTAAAATTCCATTACCTATTCGAAAGCTAAGCAATTGTGTTGGATTTGATCCATTATTAAAAAGAACCATGTGTGTTTTTTCAGTTGATAGAAGTAACCCATTTTCTTTCATATAGTTTGCTATCATATTAAGTTCATTTTGATACAACTTTTTAATGTAGTTCAATGATCTTGCAGGAGTATTCTTTTTCATTGTTACATTCATCCACATACAAATATCATCAGCGTATTGAGCTAATTCTACATGCTTAGATAATGTGTCTGGTAAGTCATGCATTAAGATGTTGAATAACAAAGGAGCAATAACCGACCCCTGTGGAATGCCCATTTGAAGAGACTTTGTAGATGAATATGTAGTCCCTATTCTAGTCCTAATTTTTCTGTTTCCCAGAAAATCTTTAAAAAAAGTTATACATGTGCCCTGATAATCCAATAGTTTTAAGTTTATACAATAATCGAGAGTGCCATACTTGATCGTAGGCTTTGGTAACATCAAAAAATGTTGCCAAAAGACATTTTCGCCTGGCAAACTGATACTTAATTTGAGTGGTCAATTTTACAAGATGGTCGACTGATGACCTTCCTTTCCTGAAACCGGCTTGATTAACAGGAATAATGTTATTCTTTTCACAATAATAGATAAGTCTGTTCAAGACAATTTTTTCTAGCAGTTTACAGACATGAGATGTAAGTGCTATAGGCCTGTAACTATTTATACTGGTGTTTGGCTTACCGTTTTTGAGAATTGGGACAATAATTGACTGTTTCCAGACTTCTGGTAAAATGCCACTCTCCCAACACCTATTAAATATATTCAGGAGGCTGTTTACCCATCGGTCTGGCAAATGTTTAATCATTTCATTTGAGATAGCGTCGATGCCAACTGATGTATGTTTGGATGATAAAGATGATATAGCGTCCTTCATTTCTTGAAGAGTTAATGGAGCATTCAAAAAATGGTTATTATCAGAAACAGGGTCATTATAACTATCCAATTTTTCTGCCTGTTCTCTAAAGTCTCTCTGTCTTTGAGAAAGACCCTCCAGTCTACTTGTTTTAGAAAAGAAATCAGCAAATGCTTCAGCTTTTTCTTTTAATGGAGGAAATTTATTGTTTTGTAAACAAATGGGATAATCTGGAAGTTTTATTCCATCTCGCATAACCTTTAATTGTCTCCATATCTTTTTAGTATCGTTATGTTTTACAATACTTGATTTACAAAATGCTGTCCAGTAAGATTTTTTAGCTTGTTCTATAACTCTGTTGCACCCTATGTTGGCAAACTTCATGGCCTTGTGATTAGCAACTGATTTTTCACGAATATACTGCTTGAACATTCTTTTTTTCTGATTAACTGCTTTGTCACACTCTTCAGTCCACCACACATTGCCTACATTTTTGCAATTTTTCCTACTATTTGTGTTTACTTTAGGCATTGATTGAGAAGCTACTTTTAAGATAGAATCACAAAAGGAAGTGTACAGCCTATCAATATCATTTTCACTTGAATCAGTTGTCTCTAGATTTTGAAGAGTGTTTGTGAACATGAACCAGTTTGCTCTTTTATAGTTGTATTTTGGGATAATATCTGGGTTTGCACTTTCTGCATAAAACTTTTCATTAAAAGTGATACATATAGGGATATGATCACTACCTAGAGTTTCATTACATGTTTTCCACGAACATGTTAACCCAAGTTTAGGTGAGATCATTGTTAGATCTATGGCAGTTGGCCGGTGAGTTGGAATGTCTGGAATTCTAGTACATGATCCATCATTAAGTAATAGTAATGATGAATCAACGATATTTTCGAC
>JASPKP010000767.1:17500-37312 GCA_030674155.1 Stramonita haemastoma
AGGAGAAGAAGAGTATGAAAGGCATTAATCTTGTGCTCCGTCAGTTCAGTTTTACAAGAAAACATGGTCAGCACAACAACAACCAGCTAGAAGCTTATAGCATTGTGCTCAGGTACCACATTAACATTTACTTGGGGCTAATGAACCCTATAATGACCCCCGTCCCTAAAGAAGATGGGATAAATGGCTAAACAGAATGATACCAATCAGTTTTCATGTGATTCAGCCTCTGAGGAGACAGCCTGTGTAAAGAGATGGAATTTGCAACTGGAGATTTTTTTCATTATGGTATATCGCTGTACCAGTATTTGGTTATTAATAACTTATGTATTATCTATCAATGGCTATTAAAATGTTACTGATACTGTTGTTGTTTAGTGCTGTTGCTGCTGTTGATGATGAACTTACTTCTGGATGACGATGTTGACTGTGATGATGACAAATGATGATGGTAATGAAGAGGAGAAAGTGGGTGGATGGGATGGTGGGTGGTGGTGATGATGGTGATGATAGTGATGATGATGGTGGTGAGGAGGAGGAAACAGAGAAGGAGGAGAAAGTGGGTAGATGGGTTAGTGGATGGTGGTGGTGGGAGTGATAATGTTTCAAGAAGAAATGAAGTGGACATCTGCCTTTCCCCTGTTTGTGAGAATGTTCCTCTTGTGTCTGAAATGTTGGGGATGGTAACGTCAGTAACTTTTTTTTTCTCATACCTTTATCGCCTCCTCTCAGGATTTACTATTGTGTACACTTCAGCTGACCTCTTTCTTTCTGTCATTCTCTTTCCTCAATCTTTTCCTGCAATGTTGTAATTTGAAACATCACAAAAACGTTTCTGCTTGTCACAATGGATTTTGATCAATTTCTCCAATTTATTCTTTTCCTGAAAAAACCCATTTCATTCTGCCCCCTAAAGCTGAAGCACTAATGGAGTGTTGCATTCACAGCCGGTTCCACACACGATGCCCCCACCCCCTCCTTCCCCCCCTCCCCCTCCGCCTCCACCCTCTCCTCCTTTCTGGAGGCCGGATTCGGAGCTGTAGCGCTTTGTGGGGCTAATGGCCCCCTGTTGGCTGTGCTGTTTTCACAGACAGCGAGGACGAGGTGTCAACACAAACAGCCTGCTGCGACCCCTTGTCTCTGGACAGCCATTCAGCTGTCTTGTGTTTCGGCTGCACTTCCATGCGCGGCAAGGGCACTTCCTTTCGGCACTTCTGCTTTATAAGCACTGTTGTGTTTCTTGGTTGTTTATTTTCTTTTAACTGTTTGAACATGTCGATAAGAGGGGATCGTGTTGTGGGCAGTTGAGTTTCCTGACAAACTGCGAGGTTAGGTGACACCTCTGCTCCTCTCCACTTTACCTGAGGGTTGTATAGATTTCTGGGTTGGAGAAGGGCGGGGGGGGGGGGGGGGGATAACAGAGGAAAGGAGGAGGTGTCAAAACGTTCGTTCTGAGCCTTTACAGCTAAACTAGGTCAGTGTGCTACATATGCTTTGTGTGCTATGCCCAATGAGAGAGAGAGAGAGAGAGAGAGAGAGAGAGAGAGAGAGAGAGAGAGAGAGAGAGAGAGAGAGAGAGAGAGAGAGAGACTTCAGACTTCAGATGATTTATTCATTTAAGGCCACAGCCCCATATGAAGGGGGCAGAAAAAAAAGCAATACATATATTTATACCAAATACAAAACAGCAAGCAATACTTTGTATTCCACACAAGATAACCTAAGACATAAGTTTTTCTCTTAACTGAAAAGCCTTATATAAAAATAGAGCCAGATTTTGAACAGTTTTATCATGGACTGATGCCATCAGCAAACCTAACCGGAATAAACAAGGTCGGGCATAGAATTTCTCAGGAATGAATTTTACACGTAACTTAGTGAGCGCAGGACACTTCAAAACAAAATGGACTTCGTCTTCAACTGATGCTTTACATAGTGGGCATAACATATCGGTAGCAGATATTCTTCTATAGCGGAGAGCATGTGCAGAAATGTCCGAAATGCCACATCGAAATCTAGTTAGAACTAATCTCAAGTGTTTATCCATGTTTACTGAAAGGTATTTCTTTACTACATGTGTTGAACTATAAACCCTGTATATATCAAATCTATCACTAGTGTTGATATGGTTTTCCCACTTTTGCCATCTACAATCTACCATTCTCTGACGAAGAGTTTTAATAAATGCATTTGTTTGTCCTACACCCTGGTATAGCCATGCATACCCAAGTCCCAGTTCAGATAAACATATTCGTATATTAGAAACCCAATTAACTTTACCCTTTGCATCTAAATCAAGCAACATGTTGTATGCCTTTCGTGGTAGCCTATCGTTATTCATCTTTAATAATTTAAACCAGTACTGTATGCACCTAACTGCAGAATTAATGAAAATAGGGTATCTGTTTGTTTCTCCATATACTAAATCATTTGGTGTTTTCTTTCTAACCCCTAAAAACCTTTTCAGTCCAAACAAATGAACAGACTCACAGAGCTCAGCAGCTTTTACATCTAGGCCCCACAATTCAGAACCATACTGCATTATAGGCTGTACTTGCATATCAAATATCTTAACAAACAGTTGTAGAGAGTTATTGTTTAACACAAACAGTTTCTTCATAATCTGAAACAGGGCATTCTTTGCTTTACTAGATAGGTCCCTACAAGCAGCTGCAAAACTTAAACGAGTAGAAAATAGTATACCTAAATATTTGTAAGCATTTACAATAGGCATTGGAACATTGTCATAAAACCATTTTTCTCTTGCTGCTAGGTGACCTCCCTTTCTAAATACTACGATATTGCTCTTATGCAAGTTGACTTTCAGTTCCAATTCACTAGCTGCAATCTTTAAGTTGTTGAGCTGAGTTTGCAAGCCAATCACTGTCTCAGAAAACAAAACAATATCATCAGCCAGTAATAAAATAAACAATTCAGTAGGATCAGTTGTGAATCTGGCACCATGCCTTCCTTTTTCAATTAGCTGTTCTGCTAGTTCATTTATAAATATCGTGAACAGAACAGGACTACATACATCTCCCTGTTTTACTCCTCTGCTACAATTTATATAATCAGTAAGCATATTGCCACATCTAACTCTAGTTTTAACTTTATTATACATACTTTTAATACATTTAAAGAGTTTTCCTTGAATTCCATGCTTTATCAAAATAGGCCACAACAAATTTCTGTTTATAGAATCAAAAGCTTTTTCAAAGTCGATAAAAGCCACATACAATTTTCGATTCAAAGAGAACTGTTTCTGAATTAATGCTAAAAGAGTAAACATGTGGTCAATGGTTGAGTATCCATGCTTAAATCCAGCCTGGTGTTCACCGGTAATATCATTTTGTGTTACATATTCTTGAAGCCTTCTGTTGATAATTGTACTAAATACTTTACTACTAATATCTGAAAGTGAAATTCCTCTATAGTTATTTGTGTCATTACAGTTACCTTTTTTATAAAGTGGAAAAATCACAGATTCAGACCAGCCCTCAGGAAAAATACCTTTATCAAACAGAGTGTTGAGAAATTTTACAAAAAAATCAACTATTTGTTGGCAAGGAGCTTTTAAAAATTCCCCAATAATCCCATCTGGACCTGCAGCTTTGCGATTTTTCAATTTTCGAAGTCCAAACAAGACTTCTTCTTGGGATATTGGACGGTCCATGAAATCATGCTCTTGTTCAAGAAAATCACAGTCACTGTTATCGCTCACTGAATCCTTATCTAATAACCCTTTGAAATGGTGAAACCATTCATCAACAGAAATATTATTCTTAGTGCCTTTCTTCTTAAAAGAAATCTTGTTCATGTGAGCCCAGAAATCTTGCTGGCTATTTATACTAGATACTAGTTTATCCAACATAGCTTTATTGAACATCTTTTTCTTTGTAATTAATGTATTTTTGTATTCCCTTCTAGCTCTAACATACAAATCTTTATCTTCTTTATTCTTTGAATGCCTGAATCTTCTTAACAAACTGCGAACTCTCCTTCTGCTCTCAAAACATACCTCATCGAACCAACCTTGCTGATGTCTATTTTGATCAATCCTAATTTTCTTCTTCATTAACAATGCACATTCTTAATACAGTCATTAAATAGCTCTAAAGCATCGTTAGCATTCACATCAATCATGTCTATTGCAGAATTAAATCTATTTTGCATGTTTTCCTCATGTAACTTATCACAAAAATCTTGGCTATGCTCTTCAATCCAAACAAACTTCTCTATGATTTGTACAGCATTGAGATCCTGGCTTTTAACAACTTTCTCTGTTGAAAATACAATGCTAAATTCCAAAGGAAAGTGATCTGATTCTATACGATCAGCTACATGTAGTTCGCACAGATTAGAAACAGACTCATACAGTTCATTTGACATGATGAAATAATCATTTACACTGCAACCACTGTCACTAACGTATGTGTAGCGACCTGTCTGGTCGCCATTACACAAACCATTTAGAATACTCAAATTCAAAGCAGTGCACATATTTAACAGACATTTACCATAAGAGTTAATTTGAAAATCCTGAGAACAACGGCTAGAACTTAATGTAAAACTCTTAGACTGATGTTGGGTGTCATGTACATAATGTGATGGAGATATGTCAGAAATTCGACTATTTAAATCACCACATAGGAATAAATAAACATCATCAGGTAACAACAACAAATCACACAAGCAGTCTTCAAGTAGCTCAATTCCATTATCATAATTGAAATGCGTGTAGAAAGGAGAACCTTCAGGTGGGACATAAACGCATACATACAAAATATCTTTTGTACAGTTCAATAATTGCTTATCAATCAGAAACGCACATATATTTTCATACTTTACTTCTAATTCACGAATATGAGAACATAACTCCTGTTTGAATAAACACAAAATACCACCTGATTTTCTCCCCTGTTTAGTCAGTTTAACAGCAGGTTTTACATACATCTTAAATCCGGAAAATAAATCAACATCAACAGCTTCTTCAAAAGTCTCTGTAAGACATATAAAATCAAATGAAAATACATATTTCACAAAATCATCAAAAATGTATTTCGAACGCAATCCATTGACATTCCATGACAAAAAAGAAAACGTTCTACCGTTATCTACCGTAGGACAGACATCAGAAACAAAAGAATTATCAGAAGGCAAAACTTGCTCGAAAACTATACTTTCATTCGACCCCTCAAACTTTTGACATGAGGAGGGAGGAGGGGAAAAGCGTGCATGCGGGACTGAGCCATCATCCATACACACACCAGCCGGTATGTGTACATCTGGCTCCTGCTGTGGCAGTTCACGTGCAATATGTGAAGCCAAATCCAAGGGGCACCGTTACAGGTATGCACTTGCAAATTTTTGTGTGGCAGGTAAATTTTTGGTCCCCCATCAGAATTAACCCCACTATTCTCTCCCCCGACAAAAGGCCGGCCGCGTTCCTATTTCATTTCTTTGAGATTGTCATGGGGATCCAGGCCAAATTTCCTGCCATCAATATAGAGATGGTCGTGAACCATGCGGGCCTGTTTTCCCTCATCTCTGGCTTGCTTGAGGTGGGAGCCCAACTTACGTCGGATTTCCCTAACCCTCTGGGAGAAGTCTTCACCTATGAACGTGTTTGTTCCTCTCAGTTTTCCTTTTGCCTTCAGAATCTTAACCTTCTGTTTGTAAAAAGAACATCGGGCAACAATTGGTGAGTCTGGTCTGGAATTTATGCGGTGTACACGATCAAATTCGACTGTGTCTGTTAGCTCGAGTTTGTCTGTTAGCACATCTCGAATCATTCCTTCACATTCTTCATTCGTTTCTTTCCCTGTAATAGTCACACCATGAAAAATTAGATTGTTTCTTCTAGACCTGTTTTCAAGATCATCAAACTTCTTTTCCAGAGTGTTGACTTTGTCACTCAGATCCTGATTTTGTTTTTCCAAAGTCTCATTTCTCTCACGCAGCTCCCGGACTTCATCCCCGATGCCATGCACCAGGTCATGCAGGGCGTTGTGGTCCCGTCGCAAGTGACTGAGGTCTTCAGTCACACCGTCCAGTTTCCTGTTCATCTCCTGCAGGGTAGACATGACGTCAGCTAAGGATGGTTCCTTGCTAGGGCCCGAAGGATGAAGCGTGGGAAGCCTCGTCTGCCGTGTACTTTTAGAAGGTGTGGGGCCAGCAGACTGACTTGGGTTGGGTCCAGGGTTTGCCTCCACGTCTCCTCCACGCAACAGCAGCTGGTTTTCTCCACGACGAAGGAACAAATTGTCCCCCCAGAACAAATACACGAGGGACAAGCCAAGGAGAACACCGGTAACGCGCGAGCGAACTTTTAAAATGGTTGCTCGCATTGCCATCTTAAACATGGCCCTCTTCCACATAAAGTGGTGAAATACATCCAAGAAGGAACCACAGGTCGCTCTAAAAGTCCAGCTGCCCCGACGGCATAGTGTCTCACGCAGTAAGTCGCCAACGTAGAACTCGGAACACTGCGTCAGTCCTTAGTACTTGAGGAAATACTGAAGACGATGCAAAACACAACCTTCGCCTAGCTGCACGTGCTGTGCACCCCCGAGAGAGAGAGGAGAGAGAGAGAGAGAGAGAGAGAGAGAGAGAGAAGAGAGAGAGAGAGAGAGAGAGAGAGAGAGAGAGAGAGAGAGAGAGAGAGAGAGAGAGAGAGAGAGAGAGAGAGAGAGAAGGGAAGGGGGATCTAAAAGATAAAGCCCCGTACAAAAGAACAGGGGCATCAAAGATACTAAGAAAAATAAATAAGCCTGAACGTGAACGTCTGCTGTGTTGTGAATGGCCAAACGACATAAGGATTCAGACAGTCATCGATGCATCTTCCAATCACAACTTTGACACCATCCTCTCTCTCTCTCTCTCCCTCTCTCTCTCCTCTCTCTCTCTCTCTCTCTCTCTCTCTCTCTCTCTCTCTCTCTCTCTCTCCAGAAACTCCAATTCCTTGCACGACCGACCCTACCTTGCATGTAAAGATCTTCATCGATTGCTTCCCCTTCCTGGCTTGGTCAGTGGTCTTCCGTGACTGATTTCCCCTAGATGGAGATTGAGCAAAGTTGTCCAGTAGGGGGCGTTCAGGTGCTGGAATATAAAGAAAGACAAAAGAATACTTAAAATTCAGAAATACAACTATGTGCTGTGAATACAAAAATACAAGTGTATGCTTCATATACATAAATACAAGTGTATGCTATACATACAAGTGTACGGTTTGAATACAGAAATACAAATGCACGTTATGAATACAGGCATGTAATTGTATGCTATTGACACAGAAATACAAATGTATACTGTAAACACAGAACTACAAGTGGACACTTTAAGGACAGAAATACAAGTGCACACTTTAGATACAGAAATACAAGTGAATGCTATAACCGCTGTAGCCTGGACCTAGCCTGGTCCTTCTGAAGTGTCATATATATCAGGAATGAGAACTACACACACTAATCCAATTCAACCATATCAATCTAGCCCTGCTGGCCACAGAGAACACACACACACACACACACACACACACACACACACACACACACACACACACACACACACACACACACACACACTGATACTTTGTTGGACAGATGAGCACTTATGTCCCCCCCCCCCCTCTCTCAATTTAAGTCATGAAATCCTTAAAAAAGGAAAGATTTTTAGCTTCATCTCTATACATATGTACGAGTCTGCTGCTATTTCTGCAGTGTCAGCAGCAGTCCTCTAACTATGAAGCAGAAGTGGGGCAGACAACAGCGTGATAGCAGTCCCAGGGGAAGAGAGGGGTGGTCAGTGAATAACGGTCATTGGCTTTGGTCTGAATCTGACAGAATCTGGTCATTGACTGCTGACGGGGTCTGCGTTCTGTCAGCTGTCATCACAATCTGGGCCACTTCTAATGCCCGGCCCCAGAAAATGGAGGAGGGGGGGGGGGTTATCAGCCAACCAGTCACTATTCTCTGTGCAATCCATCTCCCGCCCCCTACTCCCCCCTGTTTTTCTTGGGTGTGGAAGACAGTTGTGTAGTGAGTCTCCTTTTAGTTAGACGTCACTCCTCTATCCCTCCTGTCAGTCAGACATCACTCCTCTATCCCTCCCGTCAGTCAGACATCACTCCTCTATCCCTCCTGTCAGTCAGACATCACTCCTCTATCCCTCCTGTCAGTCAGACATCACTCCTCTATCCCTCCTGTCAGTCAGACATCACTTCTCTATCCCTCCCGTCAGTCAGACATCACTTCTCTATCCCTCCTGTCAGTCAGACATCACTCCTCTATCCCTCCTGTCAGTCAGACATCACTTCTCTATCCCTCCCGTCAGTCAGACATCACTCCTCTATCCCTCCTGTCAGTCAGACATCACTCCTCTATCCCTCCCGTCAGTCAGACATCACTCCTCTATCCCTCCCGTCAGTCAGACATCACTCCTCTATCCCTCCTGCCAGTCAGGCGTCACTCCTCTATCCCTCCTGTCAGTCAGACATCACTCCTCTATCCCTCCCGTCAGTCAGACATCACTCCTCTATCCCTCCTGTCAGTCAGACATCACTCCTCTATCCCTCCTGTCAGTCAGACATCACTCCTCTATCCCTTCTTGTCAGTGACACCATCGTCTCTCTATTCCCTCTTTCAGTCAGACACTATGCCTGCTAGCCATGAGACCATCGTCTCTCTCTTTCCTCCTTTCAACATGATCATCGTCCCTCTATCACTCCACTCCTTGCAATAGGACCATCATCCATCGGCATCTCCTTTCAATAAGACCATGATTGCTCTACCCCTCCTTTCAATTAGACAATCACCCCCCCTCTCTTTTGAAGAGCAGTGTCCCTCCATTCTGCAGCAGAGATAGCTGACCACAGGATGACAAACTGACCCACGTGTTGCAGGAATTTTATTTATTTATTCTTTTCTATCGAGGATAATGGAATAAGCACTCATGTGCTTTTTTCATCCAGTCCCCCGTGTGTATGCAGTTTTGTAAATATTGTCATCTGTTCCCACCACGCAGGTGACCTACCTGGCGGCTTGCCAGCAGCATCTCTCCCCCCCCCCCTCCTGCGATCAGAGTGTCAGTGCAGCCATACCTGAGAGGTGAAGCAGGACTCATGAGAGATGAAACAGGAATTCTCCTACAGGAGACCAGCTGAAGGACACCTGAGGCAGTGATAGGGGACGAGTTCTCGGTAATGAATTGACAAGACACCGTGTCTTCAGGTACAACAGTTACAGTTCCACTGAAGGTGAGTTTGAGGTCATACTGGTTATTTTTTTTCTTTCGAAATTCATTTTTCTCCTTTTTATTTGTCTCCTCTTTAGGAGACAGACTTGAAATCAGCTGTAAAACCAAACCGTGTCTGGGGTGCATTTTTAAAACCCTCTGCTGTATACAAGTCTAGCTTTGGTTTCTTGCAGAAGGCTTTCATGTTTTATAGTTAGTGCAAGATACAGTGTACCTACCAAACAGGAGACACACGGCAGAAGAAAGAGGATTAGGAGAGGTGGGACTGAGAATGAGGTGAGTTGGGGGAGGTACACATGAAGACAGCCTAGGAAGTTACATACTAGATGAAGAGCCAGATGTGGCGTCGTTAAAATGATTGTTGTAAAGTGTACAGGCTCCACAGAGACAAGAACTTTCCCCTCGTCTGGAAACATTTTGTGATCGAATGCTGGGTACAGTATTTGGTAAATTAGTGAGCAAAAGCCAGACCAAGGTCAAAACATTGCCCCACCCCCATCCCACCCCCGCTGTTTCAATGGATTTCCCCTGTAAAGTTTGGGAGAACTCGTTTTATGTTTAGCCTTGACTGAGTTTTAATTAAAATAACATCTTTTCATTGCCGTTATGTTAGGTCGTTTTTTCTCATCTGTGTTGATATTAAACGATGTGCTAAGCAGGTTAACAATAGATTCTAGTCACTTTTGGACAAGGTTCACGTCATCAAACCAGTAAGTCACGCCGAAATCGTTATTGCTGGGTCTGACTTTTCAGGCACTGTACTAAACAGCAGCGCAACTAATTTTCGCTCATATGACAGACAACAACAGTTAGGCCTACTGTCTGAGCGTTCGAGAAAGACGAAGATGAAACCAGTTAGTAACAATTAAACTAGTTAACACAACAACCACCATATTGGCTGTGGGTGAAATGAAGTAAATTCAGTATACACCAGTTTTTACAGTATTTTATCACCCAGTCAACACTCCCTGACTTTGGTGGCTCTGTAGGCACACACACAGCCTGGTCTTTCCTTTCAGAGGACGGGATAGCTAAGTGGTCAGAGTGCTCGCTTTCCCCCAGCCAATGTTAAGCAGCGTCGAGCGTGGTTACCAGTTGGATGGGTGACCGTTTGCGCCCCTTGGCTACAGTACAGTTCCCCCAGTCCCACACAGCTGTAAATGGGTACCTGCCCTCTTTAGGGTCAGGGAAGGTAAAGCAGCGAGGGAGAGGAGATGGGTTCCGCCCTCAACATGCTAGCCCTTAGAGAAGCTGAGCTCTCTGACGCGTCGCCCCCCTACGACCACACAGGTTATGGGACACGTTTACCTTTACCTTTTTTACAGTGCTGTGGTTGGGATCCTGCCCCTGTTGTGTTCAAAACTGAAGCATGGCTTGTACCTTTGCAATCTACACAGCTGCTGTAGCCCAGAGGGCCGAGGTTAGTCTGGAGTGCATGCTGACAGTTACATGGCACTGAGCAGAGAGTGGAAATAAAACTGACCCAGTGTGGTGATGTGCTGTGCTGATCACTGACTGTTCCCTGCTGCCTGTTTCGTCTTCTTCTTTGATTATGTTAGAGTCCCAGCGGGGAGTTATCCGATTAAGGGACTGTGTCAACCAACCACCGTCATCAAGCAGTTCCCCGAGACTAGGTCCCCCCCCCCCCCCCCCCCCCCCCCCCCCCCCCCCCCCCCGTTGCCCACTCTCACTTGTTTTGCATTTTTATTAATCCCAGCATTCCTTCAACACAGCACCCCCTACTCATGTCTCCACCAAGGGACATCCCGACTATTGACAATCACTCAGGGGAGACCACTTTTACCGACGAATCAGGAAGGGGAGGCAATCGATACCGATCTGTCGGTGGCCTTTCAGAATGAAACGTGCATGGAATGGGAGTTTCTTCTGATCAGAGAGAACATCGTTTGTTTTCTGGTGACACCTTCCATCCGTGTTTCTTTTCTTCACTTTTTTTCCATCACTGTTTGCAGTACTTCAAAACTCTCTCATCCATGATCCCTGCAATTCTTTCTAGCCTAAACTCTCTCTCTCTCTCTCTCTCTCTCTCTGTAGAGAGGTAGGAGGGGGGAGGGTAAGTTATGGCAGAATGTCTTGCAGACCCATTGAAAAAAACTCAACAGAAGCGGAGCTCACTGTAGCACATCTGTCGTCTGCCAGAATCCATTGTCACCAGAAGTTATCTGTTTAGAATGACACTTACTCCCGTGGGACGACAGCTAGCAAAACTTTCCGTTAGGCGGCAGGCTGAAGGCTTGTCAGTCAGTTTTCCCTGGGGAAGGAGGGATTCCAGTGATGGCTGCCCCTGTGTCTGATGGAATCACAGGGCGGCTGCTTGTGGAGTCAACGGTTAGTTTTCCCTGGGGAAAGGATCTCCAATGACGATATTGGTCTTCATGGATGGATCACACAGTGGCTGCTTGTTATGTCAGACAGACAATGGTTAGGCTTCCCCTGGGAAAGGGGAGGGGTCTTCAGTGGTGTCTGATCTTGTGAATGAAAGATCAAAGAGCCGCGAGCTGCTTGTGACGGCAGGCAGACAAACAGCGAAGTCGGGGATCAGACCCTGATGTACGCAAGAAAGAAGTGAGCGTGATTTGGATAGTCAATATAAGACAATGTCTGCAGCTTTTAAAATACCATTATTTTGGGGGGTGTCTTTCTCTTTCATAATATGACTTCTACAACTTTTGCTCGAGTCATTTTCTTAAAACAATTACATACTTATGTAGAGTGTATCTAAACGCTGCATCTATTATATTTTAAGGCATCTCACATTAAACAAAGATTTCAAATTTTGTGGAAAGATTTTAACAGCAATGAGTGAATGTGGTCCATCACTATTAAAAACCACAAACCTTCTTTCAGTACAACCCAGCTGTCTCCCAAATATAATGTAGTTTCGACAACCAACCTCCCCCCCCCTACTCTACTCTTCTGATGATGCAAACTCCAAGAACAACATTGCCACAGAGCATGTCAACTTTAACTTTTAGCCCTGACATTGTAGACAGGTTCGGGGTTGTCAACAATAAGGGGGTAGACTGGGGAGAAAGGGGAAGATTGTAGGATTTCTTCAGGCACTCCACATCTCAAACCGTATTGATGGAGGCCATGCAGGGGTGTTATGGTAACACATTTATTGTTTCATTTACCAAACCCAACAACACACACAATTCCAGCCAACTTCCATGTGTGAAACAACTACACACACTTTCACTGAACCAAATCCATCATTAAATTCCGTTAGTATAGGCGATCGAATTTGTTTGTCGAATCAACTATCACCCTGATAAAACTAAACTACAATAATAGAAAATGTTTCACTTACAGCTCAACCCGAAGAACAACTACGTATACGTTGCGCTCTACGGCCCACTAGTCGTCTTGCTGTCCTCTGGCTGTCTGTCCTCTGGCTGTCGCAGGGAAAGGCTGAGTGACTGACCGATCCTCTTACTTATGCCAAACTTCTTCTGCCCTAAAGTCTAAACCAATCATGTCCAAGGGGGTGCCAGCTGACTCGGGCCTAACCCAATGATTTCAAAGTGGAAATTTAAAAGAAACCAAGTCAGCAAAATTTCCGACCACAACAAGAAGCTTGTTGAGCAATTGACATGCAGGGACAAGCCCTCCAACCTGTTAACTGTCACCAGCTTGTCTCAAGTGGGCAGCCACACTTGCCTGCCGACTCTCTTTCTCTAGTCCTACCCATCGCGCTAACAAAGAAAAGTAAATCGGGTACACATAGACCTTATGCCAGCCCCTGTAACACTCTCAGAAGAGAAGGGGAAGGAGGAGGGGGGGGGAGGAGAGGGTTGTAGTCCAACATAGTGTCTAGTTATAGTGTCTAAAGTGCACACTATAACACACTCCCCAAGCTTTAAAATGCAATGTCCTCATTGCATGTCTACAGTCCTCATCAACAACATAGCCAAATTGGCATGCTTTAAAACCCTTTCTCTTCTGACAGAGAAACTGAGAACTAACCAATCTGAGAAACCTCTAAAACAAAACTCAAAACTCTCAGATGTCCCATCTAGGCCTGTACCAACTAGGCCTACTTCAAAACCACAATTCCACGACTGGCTTCAAAATTACAACACTAGATTTACCCAACAAAATACTATTTGCCATACTCATCATATTCCATCATCTTCCTCATAGCCTCCAGTGTTACCATTAACAAACACAAAAGTTCAATGACAAATACCAACCAGCATAACCATGAAACCATATGCAAAATAATAACAATATTCTTCAAAATCAAACCCTTTGTAACACAAAAGCAACATAAAAACATTCATAGTTACTACAACTGCAAATGCCAAACCTAGTAACTACAACCACACATCAGCTAGCACATGCTGCAGCCCTGACAGGAATGCCATTTTTCCTACTTGCCACAAACCTATCTCTGCATGGCAAAGGCTCTTTCCTGAACCACTTTCCTCTGTCAGGAACCTTATGGGACAAACCCACATCAGACCTTGAAACACCATGTTTTTCTCCTTTCCAATGAGATATGCCACCATGTGAACTGGTTTTCACCAATTCACACACAGATTGAATGATCTTGTTCCAGTCACAGCAGCAGACAATTTCTCACTTTGTCCACAACTTCTCCTTGATGGAGAACAACCAGAAATAACTGGTTTGGGTGAAATGGGCAGCAGCACCCATCCACCCTCCTGTGACTCATCCTCAATGCTAGAAACTAGCAGAGGATTCACACTTGTCTTATCCAAAGACACATCAGTCACCGCTTTGAAACCCTTCACAACTTTCTTGGGGTTTGAATCTCTCTGAAACGGGACTTCTTTGACAGTCTGGTTCTTTTTCTTATGCTTTCTTTTCCTCTTATTCGGTTTCCTTTTCCTACATGGAAACTTGTCACCAACAACAGCTAACATTGACTGCACCGACTCTTTCAGTGATCTAATCTTATCCTCTAACACTGATATCTGTTTTTGCTCAAGAGTCAAAGTCTTTTTGCTTTCCCTGTTCACATTCTCTTCTCGTTCTTCTTCTTCTTCACTCAACCACCTAAACGCTTCCTCCCTAATCTGAAAGAATGTGGTTTGAGGCTTCCTCCCTACCAAATGGCGCAATTCCCTTCTTAATTCTACCTTGGAGAGACCGTCAATAAACCTGTCTCTCAACAAGTAATCAGAGAGGGCGTCTGCCTTCCTCATGTGGATGGTCCTTTCCAGGTCCCTCAACACATGAGAGTAGTCCAGGACCGACTCTTCGGCATCTGGTCCCGACTGTAAAAAACAGACAGGAGAGTGGTGATCCCCCGCCTGTCACCAAACACGGCCCTGAGGATGTTGAATATCTTCTCTGGGGTGTTGGTTTCCTCCAAGTGCGCAGCTGTGCAGCTGTATTTCTCTACGAGCCACTCCCTTCAGGTGGCTATAGATGTAGTATGCAGCCATCTCCTCTCTCATAGGATAGGCTGCCAGGACTCGCTCCATCTCCAGTGAGAAGTCCTCGAGTGACAAATCTGTCACATCACCAGAGAAGTGCTGCAGTTCAGGCGGGGACAAACATCTCGTCTCCTCGTATGCCATGGTAGTCGGCTGAGCTGTGTGTGTGTGTTACAGTAAAAAGAAACTGACCTGCAATCCTGCTCGCAGCGCCAATTGTAGACAGGTTCAGGGTTGTCAACAATAAGGGGGTAGACTGGGGAGAAAGGGGAAGATTGTAGGATTTCTTCAGGCACTCCACATCTCAAACCGTATTGATGGAGGCCACGCAGGGGTGTTATGGTAACACATTTATTGTTTCATTTACCAAACCCAACAACACACACAATTCCAGCCAACTTCCATGTGTGAAACAACTACACACACTTTCACTGAACCAAATCCATCATTAAATTCCGTTAGTATAGGCGATCGAATTTGTTTGTCGAATC
Organism: Stramonita haemastoma; assembly: GCA_030674155.1. NCBI lineage: Eukaryota > Metazoa > Mollusca > Gastropoda > Neogastropoda > Muricidae > Stramonita > Stramonita haemastoma. The sequence continues at coordinate 32,670 of JASPKP010000767.1, forward strand.
AACTATCACCCTGATAAAACTAAACTACAATAATAGAAAATGTTTCACTTACAGCTCAACCCGAAGAACAACTACGTATACTAGTGTCGTCACATCGTTGCGCTCTACGGCCCCACTAGTCGTCTTGCTGTCCTCTGGCTGTCGCAGGGAAATGCTGAGTGACTGACCATCCTCTTACTTATGCCAAACTTCTTCTGCCCTAAAGTCTAAACCAATCATGTCCAAGGAGGTGCCAGCTGACTCGGGCCTAACCCAATGATTTCAAAGTGGAAATTTAAAAGAAACCAAGTCAGCAAAATTTCCGACCACAACAAGAAGCTTGTTGAGCAATTGACTAGCAGGGACAAGCCCTCCAACCTGTTAACTGTCGCCAGCTTGTCTCAAGTGGGCAGCCACACTTGCCTGCCGACTCTCTTTCTCTAGTCCTACCCATCGCGCTAACAAAGAAAAGTAAGTCGGGTACACATAGACCTTATGCCAGCCCCTGTAACACTCTTAGAAGAGAAGGGGAAGGAGGAGGGGGGGGAGGAGAAGGTTGTAGTCCAACATAGTGTCTAGTTATAGTGTCTAAAGTGCACACTATAACACTGACATCACCGTAAGTATAAAGAAAGAAGACTTCTACAGCTTTTTCTTTTGTCATTTTCTGAAAACAATGGCTTTGCTTCCAGAGAATGTACCTAAATGTTACATCTAATAGCTATTATTGTCATGCATCTCACATAAAGAAATGCTTTAAGTTCTGTAGAAAGATTCTAACAGGAATTATGGACACTTTCTGGCATCAACTGAAAGCGGTGACTAAAAGACAGCAACAAAAAGCGATGACTGAAGTGACTGAAAGACAGCAACAGAAAGCTGTAACTGAAAGACAGCAGCAGACAGTGGTGACTGAAAAACAGCGGTGACTGAAAGACAGCGACAGAGAGCAGTGACTGCGAGACTAGGCTACCAGAAAGCCAGAAAGCGGTGACTGGAAGGAGAAACAGTGTCAACGATTCTCTTCAAACACACTCTGCATGTGTGTCAGCCGAGGGCAGTGCATTCCTCTGTACTGCTATGTTGACCATATGCAGCACAAGTCTCTGCTTTCAGGAGGGTGCACTTAACAATTTTTTCCCTCCGTTCTCTATTTGCTTGGCCCTTCTGCAAGGGTAAGTGATAAAATCCTTTCTATGCGAAAAAATACTAGACAAGTCTCAGTGAGCCTTCTTTGCCCTTTAAAAAAAATACCGCGATAACGTTAATTCTTTGTAAAATTCTTGAAACGTTTGTGTCCACTTGGCAAAGTAGTAAAGTTCTTTTTCCATGACATGCCAATGGAGAAAAGTCGCTTATCTGGACGTCTGTGGCTCTGTCTGTCCATCCCTTAGACGGCAAAGGGGACTTTCTTTTGCCAAAGTTTGGAGTGGTTTTGGTCCCCATGGTACAGACGAAGCATATGCTCGGTATTATGGGACATGGGTACTGATATGTATGCTTATCCCCGCGCGTGCGCGCGTGCGTGTAAAGAGCAAGAGAGAGAGAGAGAGAGAGAGAGAGAGAGAGAATGGCATGTTGACAGACTCACTTGGTCTTACGTCATTGCCTTGACCAAATAGAAATCAATATCAACCCCATTGTGACGTCAACGATGACGTAAAAGCCCATGCTGGTGACAGAAAACTAAGAGCAAGCAGTTTGAGATGAAAACTTGAAGAGGAATCCTGTGATGTGGGACAGGGTTTTTCCTCCAGACCCGATACCTGCTTACTTGAGGCGCTTAACGGCAGCGCAACGCATTTTTGCTTATATGACAGACATTAGCTGCTGTGCGAGTGTTTAACAAAGAAGAAGAAAGAAGACATGGTTACTTGTATAAATAAAAACAACAACAAAAGCATAAGAATAAGGCCGAGTCACTCTTTCTCCGCACAGTAACCCCCCCCCCCCTCCAACCCCCAGAATATGCTACATTCCTACATCCCCATACACTATGCTCCCCTAACCCCACCTACAATATTCCCCTTCCCCAACGCACTATTTTCTCATGCACTATATGCCTGTAGTATTCCCACAAACTGAACTCCAGTACATTATTTATCCACACTATTCTCATAATATTCACACAGTGTCCTACACACACACACACACACACACACACACACACACACACACACACACACACACACACACACACACACACACACACACACACACACACCGTCCAGTCAGTGTATATTGATAACTTGGATCCAAGTGATTAACTACAATTTGATGAGTTTCAAGGACCAGTAGCCAAGTATGCTTTTTCATTGTATGCATCTTTCGTGAATTTTTACCTGTACAAACTTGTTTATTTGTGTTTACAAGCCTTCTGGCTTTTGTTGCAATAAATAATGTTATTGTTCTTGTTCTTACACACACACGCGCGCGCGCACACACACACACACAGACACACAACACACGCACACACACACACACACACACACATGCACACACACAGATACACACGCACACACACACAATACACACACGCACACACACACACACACACTCACACACATACACACACACACACACACACACACACACACACACACACACACACACACACACACACACAACTGTACGCCCCCACTACGTACTCCCCTAGCAGTGTTAGGCTACATCAGTGGTGTCTCCAACACATCTTTGCTGTCTACTGTCCCATGAGATGATCTCTCTCCCTGTCCTGAATTTCTGATTCTTTTCTTTTCTGTACGAAAAAAACACTGCTGACAGCAGCTGTACTCTGTCTTCCTAGCTGATGGCAGGTGCATTTGTACTCTGTCTTTCTTTGCTGATGTCAGGTGCACTTGTACTCTGTCTTTCTTTGCTGATGTCAGGTGCACTTGGTTCTACATCTCTGATGATAGCTGCACTCCTGTTGTTTGGCAGTGCACTGAGTCGAGGGAGATTACCATGACAACGGGTGATTATCATAACTGTTTACTCTAAAAGAGAGAGAGAGAGAGAGAGAGAGAGAGAGAGAGAGAGAGAGAGAGAGAGAGAGAGAGAGAGAGAGAGAGAGAGAGAGAGAGTTTTTACCTTTATTTTTTGGGGGGAATGTGGTGGTTTTCGTAGACGCGTGTTCAAATGCTTTCCTCTTTTTCTCATGCCCCTCTTCCTCTTCTTCATTCAGAGACAGACAGGTCCCCCCAACACACACACACACACACACACACACACACACACACACACACACACACACACACACACACACACACACACACACACATCTTACTAACAGGCCATTCAGATGACTTAAGACATTATTTATCCCTCAGTCTGGCGACCGGGGGGCACCCCTTAAGACTTGACAACCAGTTCCCTCTATTCCTCTTTCTGTTCTGCCTTTCTCAAAATTTGGTTAAGTTCTTTGAATTTTTAAAACAGACATCTCACTATAAACAATAAATTAATCAAATTGCATCTAATTACAACACGAAAAAAGAAAAGACAAGAAATGCACACTGCTGTGTTCACAAACCTGCAGACTGCGCTGTCCCACAAAATTGTCCGCACGCACCGAGGCCCCCGCGAGCCAAAAGTCTGCCAAGTTCTTACTCTGATCCTGTTGACAGAAAATCATAAAATCGTTACACTTGTTTACAGAACATAAAAATGTCATAACATTTTCTTACTGAGCAAACGGTTACATTGCTTTATTGAACGTCAAACAAGTTGCAACGTTTGTTCACAGAACACCAAAAAAAAAGCTGTTGTATTCGTTCATTGACCATCAAAGAAATTTGTTACATTTTTTACAGAACATTAAATTATTCCTTTGTTCACAGTACATCAAACAAATTGTTAATTTGTTTATAGAACATCAAGTTGTTACTTTGTTTACAGACCATCCAAAAAATAGCTACAGAATTTAAGAGAAACCAAATAAATCGTTACGTTTCTTTATAAAACATGATAAGAATCATTACACTTGTCTACTGAGTCAGAATCAAAGCCGAAATCAAATTCAGTTGTTGTTTTTTCATATGGTACATTACCGAGAACCAAATGAGTTGCTACACTTGTTTACTGAACACCAAACAACTCATTACATCTGTTTGGGGGAACATCAAATCCAAACAAAGGAGAACTACAGCAGGTGGGAAGAAAAAGAAGAAGAAGAAGAAGAAGAAGAAGAAGAAGAAGAAGACGACAAAGACGAAAGGAGGAAGAAGAGGAGGAAGAGGGGAACAGGAGGAGGAGGAAGAGGAAAAGACAGGAAGAGGAGGAAGAGGGGGAACGGGAGGAGGAGGAAGAGGGAAAAGAAGAGGAAGAGGAGAGAGAAGAGAGGAAGAGGGGAACAGGAGGAGGAGGAGGAAGAGGGGAACAGGAGGAGGAGGACGAGGGGGAAGACGAGGAAGAGGAGGAGGAAGAGGGGGAAGAAGAGGAAGATGAGGAATAAGAAGACTGGGGCAGTAAAACCACGCAGCTGTCTTCGCTGGTGTATTTAGGGCTGTGTTTTGCAGCCACACTCTTCGCCTGTCTAGTCGCCCTTTAAAGTGAACGGTTACGTAAATGTTTCTTCAACGACGCAACATTTGCTTACTTCTCGGAAATAACCCCCCCCCCCTCTCTCCTCTCTCTCTCTCTCCCCCCTCTTCCTTAAGTGCATG
>JASPKP010007673.1:0-5000 GCA_030674155.1 Stramonita haemastoma
GTGTGTGTGTGTGTGTGTGTGTGTGTGTGTGTGTGTGTAGTGCAGCGCTTGTGCTCGTTCGGTTATCAAAGATGGTTTTACTGCTGTACTTTAAGCATATCAAAACTTTCATAGACACACAGACAGACAGGCAGATAGACAGAGACATCGAAACAAAAGACAACGACAACAATAATTGTACACAGAGAGAGAGAGAGAGGAGAGAGAGAGAGGAGAGAGAGAGAGAGAGAGAGAGAGAGAGAGAGAGAGAGAGAGAGAGAGAGAGAGAGAGAGAGAGAGAGGAACAATAGACTCTTGCATAAAAGCATTGGTTTTTTTTTTTGTTTAGGCGCTGTTATCGCGTTACATACAAACATCATAAGTAAACTGATTCTCCTCACACTTGACAAACATGAGTCATCTGCATCCGTAAGTATTGATGCAGTCGCTTCTTTCTTCTTCTTCTTCGTCGTCTTCTTCATCGTCAAACATCAGACAGAATTTCCATATGAGCGAAAATGTGTTGCGCTGTCGTTAAGCAGAACATCTTGTGAGAACGGATGACAAAATTGACAAAACTGCATACACACGGGGACTGGATGTGTAAAGCACATGACTACTTATTCCACTATCCTCGAAATAAAATAATAAATTAAAAATAAATAAATAAATAAATGAAAGGTTTTGATGACTTTGGAAAGGCATTTGATACTCATCCAGCTGAACCTAAAATAATACAAAATAATGTTGTTGGAATATGGCTTTGAAAGGTGAACACTGAGATAGATAAACTGTAGTGCAATAGACCAGAACAGAACAGAAATGGAACAGAAACGTGTCTTCAAGTTTCTACAAAAGAAAAAGGATGTTACCAGGAGACTCTATATTGCCTTTCACTTTTCTGTTAATTGTATAAAACAAGAAACAAAAAAATCTGCTTGTTTGAAATAAAAACTGGCCCAGGCCAAGCAAAAGCTGTGTCAGTTATTGATGTCAGCTTATTGCCAAGGCCTACACTAAAATGTTATGTTGTAAAATGTGTTGAGATTGCCTTCAGCCATGACATGCTCTTAATAACATAACAACATGCACTCTATTTTAAAGGAGAGAAAAATCCTCTGAAGTCGGAGTATGGCTGCCTATATGGCGAGGTACTTGAAAATAGTCATACACGCAAACTTCTCATTCAGTGGTGGGATGTGTGAGTCAGAGTGGCACATTCTGGGTGACAGAAACCTAGTGTTAAACTGGGGAACGCACAACAACAGCAACAACAAAAGAAAATCCAGGCCAATTACATGGGATACACACATGATCCTAGGGATTATTGAACAGACACAGCTGTCAGTCAGTTTTCCCCACTTTCAGCTCCTCTCAACTGCTAGTTATCTTATTTTATTATTTTCTTTTGTTTTTGATTAGTCTTGGTTTGTTGTCTTTTGGGGCAGAATTGTAAAAAGGCCTTTACTGTGCCTAATTTTTTACCCATTAAAGATTCAATCAATCAATCCATCCCATCCCAGCTGGTGCTGATTATAGCAGGAACTGACCACTCTTGGACTTAGGTAAAAGGAAGGGGGGTAGTCTTAGCACTGGGCCCTAGACCTTTGACTTGAGTTATGCAGGGTTTGTGTGCTGTGTTGTACAGCCTTTACCACAGCTCTCAATGTCCCCCACTTTCAGCTCCTCGCACCTTCTTTGTATTCCATCCCAGCTGGTGCTGATTACAGCAGGAACTGACCACACTTGGACTTAGTAAAAGAAAGGCGAGTGCTCATTTTAGCTCTGGGCCATGGACTGAGTTATGCTGGATTTGTGCGCTGTGCTGCAGAGCATAGACATCATTTTTCCCGTTATATTCCACCTCCTTCAGGGGGGAAAAAAATTTTCAACCTGGTTTCCGAGGTGGCACCGAGGGTCACTTGTCAGATGGCCTGGATTGAACGACTCACTGTGCTACCACGGACCCATTTCATTAATCCTCGCTCATCACTCCAATTTGCCAGATTCTCCATGTCTCGAGACATACCTGATGACCTTGTCTTCAACACCACCTGTACTGAACAAAGGGAAACGGTTTAAACGTTACAAGCAAAGTCTTGGCCCCAAAACTATAGGGGCCAAGACCCCCCCCCCCCTCTCCACGCCACTGGAATGGTCCATTGGAAAGGCCAAGGTAAAGGTGTTCCCATCACCTATGCGGTCGTAGGGGAGCAAGGTGTCGGAGACCTCAGCTTCTCTGGGGGCCAGCATGTTGGGGGTAGCGGCGCCCATCTTCTCTCCCTCGCTGCTTTACCTTCCCTGACCCTAAAGAGGGGATGTACCCATTTACAGCTATACCTAAAACTGAGTAGGTATTCGTTAGCCTCAAAGACTATGGAGTTGTGCTCTAGGCTCTAGAACACAAAGCCTAAGCAAGTAAGAGTGGAGGGCAAGCTGTTACCCATGCAGCAGACACCCCCCCCCCCTCTCTCTCTCCACGCCACTGGAATGGTCCATTGGAAAGGCAATCGCCGATACGAATAGTTCCAGTGCTGTCGCAGGAGCCACCAGAAACGTTGCCATATACAGCCCCGAACACCAGAACACCAGAACGAACCACAGACCCCATAAGTCACGGCAGATTTCTCTGTGTGAAATTCGAGCTGCTTCTATCCGGATAGAGCGCGTCACCACAAGAGCAGCGCCACCCATTATTTCTGTTTTTGCTTGTCCTGTCTGCAATTGCTAAACTTGTTCTGGTTTTTCCACGTGACCTGCTGTCTTCGCACTAGTAGGTCGATTGTCTGAAACCAGAATGAGGGAATACAGGCGACCTCTCCAGAGTTTTCCGTTTCTTCTTGTTGTTGTTGTTGTTGTTGTTGTTGTTGTTGTTGTTGTTGTTGTTGTTGTTCTTCTTCTTCTTCTTCTTCTTCTTCTTCTTCTTCTTCTTCTTCTTCTTCTTCTTCTTCTTCTTCTTCTTCTTCTTCTTCTTCTTCTTCTTCTTCGCAATTCTTCTTCTTCTTCGCAATTCTTCTTCTTCTTTGCAATTTCTTCTTCTTCTTCTTCTTCTTCTTCTTCTTTCTTCTTCTTCTTCTTCTTCTTCTTCTTCTTCTTCTTTCTTCTTCTTCTTCTTCTTCTTCTTCTTCCTCCTCCTCTTCCTCTTCCTCCTTCTCCTCCTCCTCCTCCTCCTCTCTCTTCTTCTTCTTCTTCTTCTTCTTCTTCTTCTTCTTCTTCTTCTTCTTCTTCTTCTTCCTCCTCCTCCTCCTCCTCCTCCTCCTCCTCCTCCTCCTCCTCCTCTCTCCTCCTCCTCCTCCTCCTCCTCCTCCTCCTCCTCCTCCTCCTCCTCCTCCTCCTCCTTCTTCTTCTTCTTCTTCTTCTTTTCTTCTTCTTCTTCTTCTTCTTCTTCTTCTTCTTCTTCTTCTTCTTCTTCTTCTTCTTCCTCTTCCTCCTCCTCCTCCTCCTCCTTCTTCTCCTCCTCCTCTTCCTCGTCTTCTTCTTCTTCTCCAGATTCTAATTCTGATTCTCATTCAAGGCACCACCATGTTGCGGAGCCCATTCCAGGTGATCTCAATGCTGGGCTTGGCGCTACACTTCTGCACCTCAGAAATCACACCCCTTAACAACAACGCTCCACTCCCATCACCCCCACCCCCCACCGTCACCACCACCACCACCACCACTACCACCATCACCACCTTCTCCTCCTCTAAGCCTGTGCGAGCAGACGTCACAGACGCTACAGGCATACTCAGAGGAGAAGTCCCTGCAGGCAGAACTGAGGAAGAGAGGGAGCGGGTTGTGCGGTCCACAGCAGAAAGCAGAGCATTGAAGAACAATGTTCCAGGAGAGAAGAAGACCCTCTCCACGACAAAACCCCCCACCCCCCACATCACCAACCCCTGTGTCACCCACCCTCCTTTTCAAGGAGATCTGTCTGATGACCATCATCATCATCATAATAATTCCGGACATCTCACAAGCGAAGAAAAAACAACTATATCCAACACGGAACGTTGTCTCTACAGCGTGGACATTGAACACCTCAACGATCACGATTGTCAACTCTCTCTGAAAGTACCTGTAGGGAAAATCATGAAACTGCAAGTGTGCGATTGTTTCAACGCTTTGGTCACGATACGGCAGTACGCCAGAGGCCGGCGCCTCTATCCAGACTTTCTGAATCACCTGTGTCGAAGGATGGGGATACCCAAGCAGTATTCAGACATCTACACCCTCAGTGATCAGCTTGTGTTGAGCCTTCGAAGAGAGTCCCTTTTCACTCTTCGAAATTCTTTCAGGTTCAACTTCTCTGTTGCTGAGGAATCAGAAGGTCCGAGATTGACTGTCGTTCATCTGTCACCGTCTGTGGGTGAGTTTTGTTGTTGTTGTTGTGGTGGTGGTGGTGTGGTGTGTTGTGGTGTGGTGTGGTGTATGTGTTGCTCTGTGTTGTGTTGTGTTATGTTGTATGTGTTGTGTTGTGTTTATTTTATATTTTATTTTATTCATTTATTTTATTTTATTATTTTATATCGAGGATAATGGAATAAGCACTCTTGTGCTTTTTTACATCTAGTCCCCGTGTGTATGCAGTTTTGTAAATGTCATCTGTTCCCACCAGCACACGATGGCCTACTCTTACTAAAAGCGGAACAGGATTTAACGTGTGCGCAAGATGTTCTGCTGCGTTGTGTTGGGTTGTGCTGTGTTGTGCTATGTTGTGTTGTTTATGTTGTGCTGTGTTGTGTTGTGTGTTGTGTTGTGTTGTAAAAAGGTGAAGATAAAGGTGTCCCATAACCTGTGTGGTCGTAGAGGAGCGAGGCATCAGAGACTTCAGCTTCTCTAGGGGCCAACATATTGAGGGCGGCGCCCATCTCCTCTCCCTCGCTGTTTTACCTTCCTTGACCCTAAAGAGGGGGCAGGTACCCATTTACAGCTGGGTGAACCGGGGGACTGTACTGAAGCCAAGGCGCGCAAACGGTCACCCATCCACTTGGTAACCACACTCGATGCTGCTTGTCTTTGACTTGGGGAAAGCGAGT
>JASPKP010007673.1:10000-12488 GCA_030674155.1 Stramonita haemastoma
TGTTCTGAGCCAATAATCAAATTCAAATTCAAAATTCAAAATTTTATTTCAAGAAAAAACCCCAAGGGGTACATGAAATTTGACAAAACCAATGCTTGCAGATATGGGCGTGTGAAAAATACTCACAACAAAAATCCTAACACAATGGATGGCACAAAAAAAGAAAAAAGAAAGAGTATTCACAATACATTAGGAGAACAACCCCCCCCCCCACACACACACACACACACAAAAAAACAACCCCAAAACCCCCCAAAAAAAATCAACAGCATGATGTTTAGATGACTCGACAATTAATGCGTTCTCTCTCTCTCTCTCTCTCTCTCTCTCTCTCTCTCTCTCTCTCTCTCTCTCTCTCTCTCTCTCTCTCTCTCTCTCTCTCTCTCTCTCTCTCTCTCTCTCTCCCAGCATATCCCTACAATGCTAAGGCATCTAGAAGCACACATATACTTACACGCGCGCACACACACACACACACACACACACACACACTAACATACACTCATGCAGAAAGGCACTCTAATGTCTGCAGGTCAACCCTCAAGGGCACACCACCTATACTGACGATAATAATGATAAATTTTCCCCTTTGGGATGCTTGGGGGGCTTGTCAGTTTAAAGTATCCCCACTTTCTGGAAATTCTGTGCTAGAAATTCCCTCTGTTCTATCCCTCTCTTTGTTTCTGCCTTGCTCCTTTTTCTTTCTGTCACCATCATTCTTGTCTATTTTCTGCCTTCTTGGTCCATTCTCCCCCAAGAGCCTTTGCTCTCCACCATAAAGAGGAGAAAGCTGATGTGGTTTGGTCACACCACAAGACACAACACCCTAGCAAAAACCATCCTGCAAGGAACAGTCGAGGGCAAGAGAAGAAGAGGCCGCCAAAAGAAATCATGGGTTGACAACATCAAAGACTGGACCGCCCAACCCCTACAACACCTCCTACTAGCCACACAGGATCGTGAAGCGTGGAAAAAGATCTCTGTTGCGTCTTCTTTCATGTCCCCCCTAGGTCCTTTGGGACATGGGACTGAGTGAGTGAGTGAGGTCCATTCTCCTGTCTTTTCTTTTTCTCCAGAAAGACTGAAAAGATAACCATTTTCTCTCCCATGCCGAAGTTGGATGTGCTGGGCCTGACTTGTCAGGCGCTTAACGGCAGCGCGACGCATTTTCGCTCATAAGACAGACAAAAATAGTTAATGTCTGAGCGTTCGAGGAAGAAGATTTGATTGATTTGATTTGAATTGATTTATTCTTTTATATCGAGGATAATGGAATAAGCACTATTGTGCTTTTTTTCATCCAGTCCCCGTGTGTGTGCAGTTTTGTAAATGTCATCTGTTCCCACCGGCACACGATGGCCTACTCACGAAAAGCGGAACAGGATTTAACGTATGCGCAAGATGTTCTGCGTGTGTTCACACACGGGGCCTCGGTTTAAAGTCTCATCCGAAGGACTTTTGGGGAGAGTGGAGTCAGTACTGATGTTAACTCCAGGAGAAAAATCTCCTCGACCGGACTCGAACCCGGGTCTTCAAATTGCCAGCGCAATGTTTTGACCACTAGGCTAACCGTCGCAGAAGAAGAACAAGGAGAAGAAGAACAACAACAAGAATTACGAAGAAGAAGAAGAATTACGAAGAAAAAGAAGAATTACGAAGAAGGAGAAGAAGAAGAAGAAAAAGAAGAAGAAGAAAAAAGAGAAGAAGAAGAAGAAGGAAAAGAAGAAGAAGAAGAAGAAGAAGAAGACAAGAAGAAGAAGAAGAAGAAGAGGAAGAAGAAGAAGAAGAAGAAGAAGAAGAAGAGAAGAAGAAGAAGAAGAAGAATTGCGAAGAAAAAGAATTGCGAAGAAAAAAGAAGAAGAAGAAGAAGAAGAAGAAGAAGAAGAAAGAAGAAGAAGAACCACCACCATACCACCACCACCAACCACCACCAAACAACAACAAAAAACAACAACAAAAGCACCCACAACAACAGCAACAACAAGGAGAGTTTAGCCCCGGAGCCAGGAGATGCCCACCCGGGGTGGGAACCACCACAATGTCTCTCGAACAACCCGTGGCCCTGATGTTCTAGTCCCCAAAGGCTTTGACAGGAACCTAAAATCCCCACAGGCACACAAGTGTAGGGGGAAACCCAATCTGAGGGCACCATGAGACCAGAGCACCGAGACCACTTATTGTATCAAAAGACTGACTCTCTTGTCTCTCTGTCTCTGTTTCTGTCTGTCTTCTCTCTGTCTGTCTCTCTTTCTCTTTGCGTGTGCTATATAATGAAAAGGAAGAGGGTACATGGAGAAAATATAGAAGAAAAAATGAAAATAAGGCAAAACTGAAATGAATTGGCTGGCTTTCCCCAAAAACAGAGAGGCGGAGCAGACTTGTTGGGCCTTTTTCCCACCCCCAGCAAGGGGATTAAAGGATTAAAAATAATATTAAATTTTAAAATAATAATATATAAAAATAATAAAATATATATATATAAAATTTA
>JASPKP010007674.1:0-7500 GCA_030674155.1 Stramonita haemastoma
TTTTTTTTCCATTCAGTTTACTATGTAGTTTGTTTCTTTTTCCACGTGAAAACTCTGATGCGTTCGGAATAATCCGTATGGGCCAACCACATTTATAAAGAAATCCCAACCAAAAACCGTACTAAAATAAACAACACACATTCACGTAATTATACATTGCACTGTGTGTGTGTGCGTGCACATGCACACACTTTGCACACAAGTTTATTCATTTTGTCTGAAGCTCATTACACATCAGACACACTGTCTCACTGTCATCCACATTGTTTACAACTCATGGGAAGTCACATTTTGATAAAATTTCAGCACAACTTTCGTAAAATCCATAATTATGTCTTTTTTCTTAACTCCTTTGGAAGTCGTTATAAAAAGGCTCTGCACTGAATTTTTTTTTTTTCTCTCTCTCTCTCCAGAAAGTCACGAAAACGCTGAACTCAGTAGACTTTTCACTTGTGCGACAAAAACTGTTAGAATCACATCAACCATAGAAAAAAACAACGCACCTCTTATTTGTGCGATAAAGACTGTTAGAATCACACTCAACCAAAGAAAAAAAAACCCAACCCGTACCTCTTACTTACGCGACAAAGACGGTTTAAAATCCCATAAAATTTCAGGAAAGAAAAAAAACGTACACACTTCTTTTACAACTGTGTGGCGAAAAAGCAAAACCCAAACAAACCCAACAAAACAAACCCCAACAAAACTGCAAAACCGCCACGACACTCAGGATCACAGTACAAACTGATATGCCCTGTCTCTCGAGTGTGCTGCACTCTCACACACACAAAGAGTATTCCTCGCACACACACACGCTCACACTCAGAGAGCCCCCAATAATAATCATTCAGCGTAGATCGATAATGGCGATCATGGACTATAATGATCCCCCCGTCTGCAGCCGACAGAAGGGGGAGGGAGGGGAGGGGAGGGGGAGGGGAGAGAGAGAGAGAGGAGAGAGAGAGAGAGAGAGAGAGAGAGAGAGAGAGAGAGAGAGAGAGGAGAGAGAGAGAGAGAGAGAGAGAGAGAGATCCGCCTCCTAGTCAATCAGCGTCAACAGGGCGCCTGGAGGGAAAGCGATTTCCTCCACGTGGACGGAATAAATAAATAAATAGATGAATGAATAGATGAATAGAGCAATGAATAAATAAACACAATGATAAAGTAATGAAAGAATGAATAATGATAGATGAATAAATGAAGAATTAATACCAAACAAAAAATAACGATGATAAAAATTGAACAGCACTGTGAAATTTGCGTTATTACGAAAATGTAATGGATAGTTCTTTATTCTTTAAAGGTTTTTCTTTCTTTTTTGTTTTTTTATGTTCTTTTCAAAGTTTTTTTCTTTTTCTTTTTCGTTCTTTTCCTTCTTTAAACTATTTTCTTCTTCTTCTTCTTCTTTTTCCTTCTTCTTTTTCCTTCTTCTTTTTCTTTCTTTCTTTTCTTCTTCTGGTTCTTCTTCACTCTCTTCTTTTTACTTCCGTGTCGCCTGAAAGTCTCCCTGTCCGCGAATGTATCCCTTTCCCTTTATCTCTCTTTTCTTTTCTTTTTTTCTTCTATCTTCTTTTCTCACTGTTCTTTTCCTTGAAGTCCTCGTTCTCGTTCTCTTTTACTTTCCTGGTGTTGACACGCATCGCCGAAAGTGAAGTTTTTCTACAACACGCAACACCACACACACACACTCACACATACATTCCTGTTGTTTTTTTTCTTCTTTCTCCTTCAATTCGTCATCATCTTTTTTCACTTTTCCTGTTCTTCTTGTTCTTCCTGTTGTTGTTCCTCTTCTATTGTTGATGTTATTGTTTTTTTCTTTTTTCTTCTTCGTCTCCTTTTATTGTTGCCGTTGTTATTGTTGTAGTTACTATTGTTGTTCTTCTTCCTCCTCCTCCTCCTCCTCCAACACCGCTTCTCCTTTTTCACCCTTTCATCCTATCTTTCTTCCTCTTTTCCTTTTCTCGTTCTCCTTCTTTCTCTCCTCCTCCTCTTCCTCCTTCTTCTACTTCTTTCACTTATTCTCACAACAAAACGTTCAATGAAACACACCAAGACTCAGCAGCAACGCAAGCGTGGTGTTAGGCTCCCCTAGCCCCCCTCCTCCTCCAAAACGCCCCCCAAAAACCAACCCCAAAAATCCCCCCTACAACACAAAAAGTCTGTCTGCGCATGCACGCACCAAGCTTTTGTTTGACGACCGGAGCGTAGCGCACGTGCTGAGAATTTTCACCCCGCGCTGAGCAAGTGCGCGCACTGTACTGAGCAAGTTGAGCAAGTGAGCAAGTGAGTCGAGGGCAGGCTGGTATGGTATGGCTTGCTGGGCCTAGGCCTAGGCCTACTACCAAGAGGGTTCACTAGGGGTCTGTCTGTCTCTTTTGGAGGGAGGGTTATACTTCTGTTAGGACTCGAGGGTTCTCTGCTTGGCTGGAGAGAGGGTGGGTAGGGATGGGTGGGGTGGGTTGGGGGGTGGGGGGTAAGGGTGAGGGTGGGGGGAATGGTGGAGGGATGGGGGTGGGGGTGAGGGGTGGGGTACCAAGCCCCCCCTACCCTAGGTCCATTATTGGTTAGTAGTCGTGGTGGTGGTGGTAGTGGTGGTGGTGGTAGTGGTAGTGGTGGTGGTGGTGGGTGGATCCATAATAATAATCTTACCCCTTCTGCTTGCCTTTTTACACGCACACACACACACACACAGACTCTCTCTCTCTCTCTCTCTCTCTCTCTCTCTTCTCTCTCTCTCTCTCTCTCTCTCTCTCTCTCTCTCTCTCTCTCTCTCTCCTCTCTCGTTCTGCATGCGAAAAACCAACCCACCACGGGCGGGTGGTGTTTCAGATAGTAGGAGTTTTACCGGTGTCATGGGACAGAATGACCACCCCCCCCACTTGTGATTATTTGTTTCCCATTCCCTATTTTAGAGTGTTTGTTATTTTAATTTCGCCAAGATAATGGAATAAGCACTCATGTGCTTTTCTTTAAAATCCAATCACCTGCGTGGATACAGTTTTATCAATTTTGCCATCCGTTCCTCCTGGCATACAATAGCCTTCCTTTTCCCAAGTGTGTGTGTGTGCGTGTGTGTGTGTGCGTGCGTGCGTGCGTGTGTGTGAGTGCCTTATTCTTTTATATCGAGGATAATGGGATAAGCACTCGTGCTTTTTTTTTATTACATCCAGTCACCTGTGTGTATGCAGTTTTGTAAATTGTCATCTGTTCCCACCGGCTGTGTGTGTGTGTGTGGGGTGGGGGGGGGGGGGGGGGAGGGGGGGGGGGGGGGGGGGGAGGGGGGGGGGAGGAGGCGGCAAAATTGGTCCCTGATGAATTTTTACTGTCAATCAAAAATGAGTTGTAAGCGTTGATTTCTTTACCATACTTATGACTTCTCTGAACAGAGTCTCTCAGGCTCGGAATTTACTTCCACTAAATTGATTTTGTTTGGGGGACGGGGTAGCTCAGCGGTCAGAACACTCGCTTTTACCGAGCTAGGATTAAGCATCAAGCATGGATGACCGTTTGCGCGCCTTGGCTTCAGTGCAGTCCCCCAGTTCAGCCACCTGTAAATGAGCACTTGCCCTCTTTAGGGTGATGGAAGGTAAAGCGGTGAGGGAGAGGAGAGGGTGCCGCCCTTAATATGCTGGCCCCTTAGAGAAACTGAGGTCTCTGATGCTGCGCTCCCCTACAACCCCGTATGTTATGGGACACCTTTACCGTTTACCAAGTTTGATACTATTTTTTTTATCTGCCAGCTTCAACTGATTAAAGACTTGCCCATTTTGATTCTTGCCCCTTATGCTGAAAATTTGAATTTGACATGTACAACTTTGCTGAAGATGTGCACTTACTGCCCCATTTTAAAGGAAAGGATGGGATTTCTCCATACTGTACTTGGCAGAGAAGGGCGATAACTGTGACTGGTTAAACTTGCTACCTTTTACCAACCATGGAGATGTTATTTTTGTTTTCACTTCCAGTTTTGACTTCATATTTACTTAGAAGTTCTTTTTGATGTTTAGGTTATTGTTACTTGGCACTTTGATGCTTGTAAGTAAATAGTTTGAAAATTCCAAGACATTTTTTTAGAATCTACAGGACAAAAAAAGTAGGATTTTCCCCAGGAATTTTCCAGACCCTACAGTAAACCCCTGATTTTTCCAGGAAATTTGCAGACCCAACGAGAAAACACCCATAAATTTTCTAAGACTGACACAAACCCTACAGGATAAAACTATATTTTTTCAGGACTTTTGCTGACCCTACAGGGAAAAAAATTCTTACATTTCCCCCTAAACTTTTCCAAACCCTACAGGAAAAAATCCACAGATTTTTCCAGGATTTTTTTTAGACACTACAGGAGCAACCCCTCCCCCCTTCCCTTCCCCTGCCCTCCCCCAATTCCCGATTTTTCCAAGATGTTTCCATGAGTGAAACATGTTTTCCAATTTCTCCAATTTTTTTTTCAAGACTTCCAGTTCTCTCTCTGTACCAACTCTCTGTAATTATTCCACCCCAGGAGGTATCTAACATGGCGAAGCTGACCTCGACAGATGCGTGTGGAGACCAAGGCTGACCAAAACACAATGATACGCGTGGCGATCGTTGGACAGATGAAATGGGGGGAGTGAAAAAGTGAGATCATCCATAACTTAATCAGGGCACACTGAGGGAACTGACCTAGGGTCTCAAAGGCCTGCTGCCTTGTATTGATTGTACGTGACGTTATTCTGTTTTGCTTGACTGAAGAAGACAGAAAGTTTTTGGTGTGTGTGTGTGTGTGTGTGGAAGGGTGGGGAGGGGGAGCTGTAATGGTGTGTGTGTGTGAGTGTGAGTGGTGTGTGTGTGTGTGTGTGGGGTGTGTGTGTGTGTGTGTGTGTGTGTGTGGAGTAATTGTGTGTGTGTGTGTGTGTGTGTGCAAGTGTGTGTGTGTGTGTGTGTGTGTGTGTGTGTGTGTGTGTGTGTTGTGTGTAGTAATTGTGTGTGTGTGTGTGTGTGTTCAGTGTGTGTGTGTGTGTGTGTCAGTGTGTGTGTGTGTGTGTGTGTGTGTGTGCAAGTGTGTGTGTGTGTGCGTGTGTGTGTGATAGTGTGCGCTTGAGGGCTGCAATGTATCGACGCTTTCTTTTTGCTTAACTGAATGTGATACAATGTTTTCAGATGTTGGAGTGTGACGTGACGTGATGTGATGTGATGTGATGTGATGTGATGTGATGTGATGTGTGTGTGTGTGTGTGTGTGTGTGTGTGTGTGTGTGTGTGTGTGTGTGTGTGTTAAAGTGAGTGTGTGTGTGCGTGCGTGCGTGCGTGTGTGTGTGTGTGTGTGTGTGTGTGTGTGTGTGTGTGTGTGTGTGTGTGTGTGTGTGTGTGTGTGTTATAGTGTATATGAGTGTGTGCATGTATGTGTAATATAGTGTGTGTGCATGTATGTGTATTATAGTGCGCGCGCGCGCGCGTGTGTGTGTGTGTGCGTGCGTGCGTGCGTGCGTGCTGCGGGCGTGCGTGCGTGTGTGTGTGAGAGTGTGTGTGTGACTGTGTGTGTGTGACTGTGTGTGAGTGTGTGCGTGCGTGCGTGTGCGCGCGCGCGCGCACGCCCGTGTGTGTGTGTGTGTGTGTGTGTGTGTGTGTGTGTGTGTGTGTGAACTTGTTGCTATAGAAAGATGGCAGACGCTGATGTTGGCAAGCTTGCCCTTTCTCTTTGCTTTCCTTTCTGTCTTCCTTTTTTTCCCCACCCCTTTCCTTCTTTCTTTTCTCATCACTTTTCTTTTATCCTTTTTTGCCCCCCATTCATATTCTCTCTCTCTCTCTCCTCTCTCTCTCTCTCTCTCTCTCCTCTCTCTCTCTCTCTCTCTCTCTCTCTCTTTTTGTATTCTTTTCTCTTTCAACAGTTTTTTTTCTTGCTTTTGTCTATCTTTTATTTGTCTGTCTCTGTCTGTCATTTTAAAATTTTTTTTTATTCTAGTCGTCTTTTTATTGGTATTTTTGTTGTTGTTGAGGTGTTTTTTTTCAGTCTTCTCTTTCATTTTCTTTTTTTTTTCGTCCATTTTTTAACTTCCTTTACAACTTTTGCTTAATTTGTTTTAGTTTCTACAAGAATATACAAGATATTGCGGTAGTTCCAACCTCACCCAATGAACTTTTCTTTTAAAAAAAACAGCAACAGTTTTTATTACTTTCTTAAGAATGTGTTTCTGTTGTTTTCATTGCCTCGTATTGTATCATTTAAATATTTCTATGTCCTAAGGTCTGTTGGGAAAAAAAAAGCAAACATTATTTCACTTGTGTGTTGAACCTCTCTTAACTATATCCATCTCTTTCCAGATCCATTCCTTAAACCAACAAACACCCCCCCCTTTCTGAGATCTTTTAGTATAATAAAATAAAATCTACCCCCCCCCCCCACACCTCTTCCCTCCCATCCAAAGAAAACATCTCTCCCAAACCAAAGAAACAACAACAAAAACAACACACCAACCACCCCCCAAACAAAACCAACAACAAACAAACAAACAAAACAACAGAACAAAAAACAACCATAACCAAAAACCTAACGATCTCTCTTACCACCACCACCACCCCCCCCCCCTCATCCAACCAGCCAACCAGTTAACCAAGCAAATAAACTGACATTGCCACACACCCACAGATTCTAACTTCCTCTGTCACTAAACAGGTATAACACTTTGAGACTTCAGACTTTAAGAACTAACTTTACTTAAAAGGGGTGGGGGGTTGACAACAAAAACTAACAACAACCTGGGGGGGGGGGGGTACATGAGGGGGAGGGGGCATTAATAGTCTGTGAACACCGCCCACGCCCAGACCTTAGTCAACCAAGCGAAGCAGTGACACTGAAGAGAGAGAGAGAGAGAGAGAGAGAGAGAGAGAGAGAGAGAGAGAGAGAGAGAGAGAGAGAGAGAGAGGATTGATGAATGGGAATCAAAGACAGAGCGAGAGAAAAAAAAAGAGAGTTGGGGGTGGGGGTGGGTATAAAAAATGGGGGGGAGGGGGACTTTTCAATTGGTCGCCACAGTACGGCGCCTGATCGACCACGCGCGTGCCTCTCTCGCATAATTCTCTCCTCCTCTCTTCCTCCTTCTCATTTTTCTTTAATCCTATTGATCCGTCTTTATTAGTACTGCATGCTCTTTGTCTGTCCGTCTGGCAGGCTGTCTCTGTCTGCCTGCCTCTCTGACTGTCTGTCTGTCTGTCTGTCTCTCTTTAACACACACACACACACACACACACACACACACACACACACACACACACACACACACACACACACACACACACACACACACACACAACACTCACAAACTTTGACTCGCTATATTAGATATTTAAAAAAAGGGGAGAAAGGTAGTATACAGGACACAGTATTGTTTGGACAAAGATCAGCTTTCTTCTTTCCTTTCCCATTCTGACTACTGGGACAACGTGGCGCGCGGCGAGTTGTTTCCTTTTTTATGATGTCCTTGGATGTGTGTGTTGGTGGTACCCATGTGGTGTAGCC
>JASPKP010007674.1:10000-12487 GCA_030674155.1 Stramonita haemastoma
TGTGTATATATGTACGTATGTATGTACGTACGAGCGTACGTATGTACGTAAGTATGTATGTATGTATGTACGAATATATGAATGTGTCTATCTAAATGTGTGCAATCGCATGCGCGTGTATTTTCCAGCATGCAGGCGAGAAAAACATACAAAAAGACAGAGAGAAAGAAATAGAGAGATAGAAAGATAAAAAGATAGAGGGAGACAGACAGACAGACAGACAGACAGACAGACAGGCAGACAGACAGACCAATAGACAGACAGACATAGACAGATACAAAGGCAAAAAGAACGTTATATGCTAGAGGATTTTACATGCGCAAATGATCCTACTGGCCAATCTCATAACTAGCTTATCATAGTCCAGGATCCTTTCTTTCATCTATTTTTCTAAAATATTTATTTATTTACTTAATATGTGCCACAATAATGAAAACATTAAAAAAAAACCCATACACACTCATCCTCCTCTCTCTCTCTCTCTCTCTCTCTCTCTCTCTCTCTCTCTCTCTCTCTTCTCTCTCTCTCTCTCTCGAAAAATAAAGATTATTCATTCATTTATTCATCCATTCATTCTCTCTCTCTCTGTCTCTGTCTGCCTGTCTGCCTGTCTGTATCTCCCTCTCTGTCTCCCCCCCCCCTCTCTCTCTCTCTCCAAATACATCATAATTATGAACGTGTTCATTTCACCATAAGAATCACATCTAAAATCTACGTAAGAGATATGGAAATGTATTGCTTTCGACAGACTTGTTCCCAAATAGCGTGAACAATTTCGTATCGGCAGTTTCATCGTGAAATTAAATTAGAATCATTAGGAGAGAAAAATGCTTTGCGACAAGGAAAAAAATTAAACACAAAGCAAAAACAAAATCAAACCAAACACAAATACTTTCTTTCTAACTCTACTTCCTCCTATTGGTTCTGTCTCTTCTTCTTCTCTGTGTCTGTCTGTTTGAATTTCTGTCTGTCTCTGTTCAAATTCCTTTATTTTTTTTTCTCACAAATTGTGATATTAGACGAGAGAGAGAGAGAGAGAGAGAGAGAGAGAGAGAGAGAGAGAGAGAGAGAGAGAGAGAGAGAGAGAGAGACAGACAGACAGACAGACAGACAGACAGACAGACAGACAGACAGAGAAAGACAGAGGGGGAAGGGTGTGTGATTGTCAGGGGAGGAGGGTGTCTGTCTCTATCTGCCTGTCTCTGTCTGTAAGTCAGTCTGTCTCTTTTCTGTCTGTCCCTCCTTTTCACATTCACTCACCTCTCTCTCTCTCTCTCTCTCTCTCTCTCTCTCTCCTCTCTCTCTCTCTCTCTCTCTCTCTCTCTCTCTCCTCTCTCCTCTGTGTGTATGTGTATGTATGTATGTGTGTGTGTGTGTGTGTGTGTGTGTGTGTGTGTGTGTGTGTGTGTGTGTGTGTGTGTGTGTGTGTGTGTGAAAAGACCGCTATAAATCTCTCTCTGTCCATGTAAATGTAACGAATGTGTTCATCTTACCATGAAAAATATATCTAAAAGGATTAAAAGGTTACCAAAGGGATACATGATTATGTAAATATAGTCTTTTCAACAGACATGTTGCAAATTGTATGGACAACATTCATATCAGCGACTTCACCAGGAAACTCAATTAGAAATAGAAAATAACAACAAACAAACAAAGACACCCCCCAAACAAATAAAGCCCCCCCCCCCCTCTCTCTCTCTCTTTCTGTGTGACATGTGCGTGTGTGTGCTTAAATGCATTTGCGTATGAGCGTGTGTGCATGTATGTGCACATAGCCTGTGTATGCACGCAGACATGCGTGCAAACGCGCGAGCGAGCGAGCGAGAGAGAGAGAGAGAGAGAAGAGAGAGAGAGAGAGAGAGAGAGAGAGAGAGAGAGAGAGAGAGAGAGAGAGAGAGAGAGAGAAGAGAGAGAGAGGAGAGAGAGAGAGAGAGAGAGAAGAGAGAGAGAGAGAGAGAGAGAGAGAGAGGGAGAGACAGACAGACACAGACAGACAGACAGACAGAGAAAGAGACAGAGAGACAGAGAGACAGAGAGACAGAGCGAGAAGCGAGAGACAGACGAGAGAGACAGATACAGACCAGACACAGACAGACGGAGAGGCAGACAGACAGACAACAACACAGAAAGACAGATAGAGACAGAGGTTGAGAGACAGAAAAAGAGCGACAGAAAGACGGCGTAGTGCGTGCGTGCATGTGTGTAGTGTGACGAATGAGAGAGAGAGAGAGAGAGAGAGAGAGAGAGGAGGAAGAGAGAGAGAGAGAGAGGAGAGAGAGAGAGAGAGAGAGAGAGAGAGAGAAGAGAGAGAGAGAGAGATGAGAGAGAGAGAAGAGAGAGAGAACGAGGACAGACCAGACAGACAGAGTACATGACAGACCAGGCAAGTCAAACCAACAGGCAACAGAAACAAACGAAACAAAACAAAAAAAGCCATCGTCGTTTATTAGGGATTTTTGGGGGTCGCAAAATTTAACCCAAGGG
>JASPKP010007675.1:0-2500 GCA_030674155.1 Stramonita haemastoma
GTGTGTGTGTGTGTGTGTGTGTGTGTGTGTGTGTGTGTGTCTGCGCGCGCGCGTGTGTGTGTGTGTGTGTCAGCGCGCGCGCGTGCGCGCGTGAGTGTGTATGTTAGAGATAGGGGCAGCAACGCACAGAGAGACAGACACAAAAATTCCAATAGCTGGTACTACAATAACATCAATTTAGATGGAATTGCATTGGTTCCTGTGGTGTAACACCCCCCCCCCCCCCCCCCCCCCCTCCTCCTCTCCTCTCTCTTTCTCTCTCTCTCTCTCTCTCTCTCTTTCTTTCTCTTTTCTCTCCTCTCTCTCTCTCTCTCTCTCTCTCTCTCTCTCTCTCTCTCTCTCTCTCTCTCTCTCTCTCTCTCTCTCTCTCTCTCTCTCTCTCTCTCTCTCTCTCTCTCTCTCTCTCTCTCTCTCTCTCTCTCTAAGGGGGGCGGATAGCCTAGTGGTCAGAACATTGCGCTGGCAATTTGAAAGACCCGGGTTCGAGTCCGGTCGAGGAAATTTTCTTCCTGGAGTTAACATCAGTGCTGACTCCACTCTCCCCAAAAGTCCTTCGGATGAGACTTTAAAACCGAGGCCCCGTGTGCGAACGCACGCAGAGCATCTTGCGCACACGTTAAATCCTGTTCCGCTTTTCGTAAGAGTAGGCCATCGTGTGCCGGTGGGAACAGATGACAATATTTACAAAAACTGCATACACACGGGGGACCGGATGAAAAAAAGCACATGATTGCTTATTCTGTTATCCTCGATATAAAAGAATAAATAAATATATATATATATATATATATAATATATATATATATATATATATATATATAATATATATATATATATATATATATATATATATATCCATCTCTCCCCCTGTGAAAAAGATTTGTCCAGGCAGGAGATGATTGCATGGTATCGATTTGAATTACTCCTTGGCTAAATAGCAACAGGCGGTCGAGCATGTGTGTGTGTGTGTGTGTGTGTGTGTGTGTGTGTGTTGTGTGTGTGTGTGTGTGTGTGTGTGTGTGTGTGTGTGTGTGTGTGTGTGTCTGTCTGTCTGTCTGTCTGTCTGTCTGTGTGTCTGTGTGTCTGTGTGTCTGTGTGTTTGTAAGTGTGTCTGTGTGTGTCTTTGTAAGTGGTGTGTGTGTGTGTTGTGTGTGCGTGCGTGCGTGCGTGGTGTGTGTGTGTGTGTGTGTGTGTGTGTGTGTGTGTGTGTGTGTGTGTGTGTGTGTGTGTGTGTGTGTGTGTGTGTACGAAAATGAAATCAAGATTAGCAATCAGAGATTGAAGATTTTCTCTCGAATTTTCTACTCATAATAGTGATATTTGAAATCCATCTGATATCTATTAAAATTCCGCAATTCAGGGGGGTTTTGTTTTGTTTTGTTTTTTTTGCTTGGTTTGGTTTGTGTGTTGATTGTAGTTGATTTTTTTTTAGGGCGAGGGGGGGGGGGAGGTTAACAATTTATTTCGTTACAATAATTCTTCAAAACTTTTATGTCAGTACAACTTGACATTAATCTGACAACAAGTAATCGGTGATAATGTTGATGTTAATGAGTTAAACACATTTTGATTTCCCGTGCTTCCATTTTTTTAACATATAAGTTCTGAATATTGCATAGAAATTCCTGAGTTGTTTGTGTCTGTTAAATTACTGATGTCCTTTCCGGCTATAGATTCATTAGTATCTTCCGTTTTCTTTCGATAACAGCATTGATAGGCTATGTGTCTGTCTATCTGTAGACACGTCATTTTATTTTTATTCTTTATTTTTATTCTTTTATATCGAGGATAATGTGCTTTTTTACATCCTGTCCCCGTGTGTATAGTAGTAGTCTTCAATTTTACGTCCTTCCACATAAAGTGATACCGGACGGGGGGGGGAGCATAAAAAAAAAAGATAAATAGAATCAAAGATGGGAAATATATGCAAATATAGCAATAATATAAAAAAAACACAATAAACATATAGAATAATAATACTAATAAATATCAAAATGTTGATAAACTAAAGAAAGAAAGGGAGAGAAAGACAAGGATAATGATGGGGGATATATGCATTAAAGCATATACTTAAAAAGTTACTTTTTATTTTAAAAAGGAAATCGTGTGTGTGTGTGTGTGGTGTGTGTGTGTGTGTGTGTGTGTGTGTGTGTGTGTGTGTGGTGTGTGTGTGTGTGTGTGTGTGTGTGTGTGTGTGTGTGTGTGTTGTGTGTATTTTGTGCAAGTTTGCAATTGTGGTTGAAGTTATTCTCATTACATAAAACGAAACTGTATGCTAAACATTAAATTAACAGGGAAGAGTAAAATTCAAAACAGAACAATGATGTAACTACAACAAATGCCCTATGGGACTTAACAATAAACCCTTAGCAATAGCAAACACTAACTTGACATCATCCAGAACTTGTTCAAGGGAAGTTTCGGTAAAACTAGGTAAATAAGGCTTTAAAGTCTTGCATTCAAGTACAATATGGGTATTTGAAATATTGTTGTTTCCACA
>JASPKP010007676.1:0-7500 GCA_030674155.1 Stramonita haemastoma
CTTCTCTTCCCCTTCTCTCTCTCTCCTCCTCTTCCCCCTCTCTCCCTCCTCTCTCTTTTCCTTTTCCTCTCTCTCCTCTCTCTCTCTTTTCTTTCTTTCTTTCTTTCTCTCCCTCTCTCTCTGGGCTTGTGTGTGTGTGTGTTTCTTTCTCTGTCTCCGTCTTTCTCTCTGTCTCTCTCTGTGTCTGTGTCAATCTGTCTCTCCGTGTTTGTGTTTGTGTGTGTGTGTGTTGTTTGTGTATGTGCCGGCGCGCACGCGCGTGTTTGTGTGTTCTGTTGTTGAGTTTGGTTCTTTACACTACAATACAGAGTATGTACACACAAGCGTACACACACGCTAATTGTGCGTGTGTATGTGTGTGTGTATGTACATGCGTGGATGTTTGTGATTTGACATGCATTCGTATGTGTGGTGTGTGTGTGCACAATCTCTTTTTGCATCGATGCATACAAATCATTACACAAAAAAGGCCTACACTATACTGACATCTCCATTCCTTCCTAGCTCCCTTCCCTCCCAGGGGGTTTTTTTTTGTCCCTCCATTCGAGGACCGGATAGCGACTTCTTCATGACATGCGCCGTGAATACTTCCGCCACCCAATCAGAAGCTCGTTTCCGAGTCACGGGGTACGCAGACGATCACGGGGGTACAGCAGGAGGTTGTGACCCCAGATCGACTGGACTCTATTTCAGTGTCAACAATTTGCCCCAGGGGTTTAAAGTAAGGTGTTTGGTTTTTTTGTGGGTTTTTTTCAATTTAAGTTCATCATGAGAATATGTTAACGGATGTTTCGATTTGTATGAACCATTGTTTGTTTGTGGA
This sequence comes from Stramonita haemastoma, assembly GCA_030674155.1. NCBI lineage: Eukaryota > Metazoa > Mollusca > Gastropoda > Neogastropoda > Muricidae > Stramonita > Stramonita haemastoma. Next base: position 824 of record JASPKP010007676.1, read on the forward strand.
AAGTTGGTTTTTGTTTTGTTATGTGTTGTGTGTGTGTGTGTGTGTGTGTGTGTGTGTTTTGTGTGTGTGTGTTTTGGGGTGTGTTGTGTGTGTGGTCAAGTCAAGTCAAGTCAAGTCAAGTCAAGTCAAGTCAAGTCAGTCAAAATGATCTTTATTGAGGGTAAGAGTTTTAAGTTTACACAGCTTTTTTTCCACCCTGCCCTCGCAAAAAAATCATGAAAATTGACTTTTAAAACATTCAAAGACAAATATCAACCTTTGTTGAAAAAAACTAAAATAAATGAGGATTTCCTTCCAAAAATCTGTGGTGTGTGTGTGTGTATGTGTGTGTGTTTTGTTTTATGTGTGTGTGTGTGTGTTTTGTGGTGTGTGTGTGTGTGTGTGTGTGTGTGTGTGTGTGTGTGTGTGTGTGTGTGTGTGTGTTTTGCAGGCGCTGAAGTGTACGGTTACAATCCTTTTTCTCCGGCCAGCAAACCTGAGTCCGGCACTGTCCAGTCCCCTCTTCCCCTGGAAGTTCCCAGCACATGGTCACAGTGCACAGTTGAACGTCTCCTCTTGTAGGCACTTTTCGTCAGTACTCCCTTATGGATTGTGTTTCCGTTTTGAATTGTGATTTTGTCAAGTCGACATATGGATTTTTTCGAAATCAGAAGTGGTAGTATACCTTGTGGGTTTTTGTTGTTGTTTTTCATGTTTATAATGAAAGATGTTAGTATGAATGAAAGTTTTTTTAAGGTGTGTGCGTAAGGGTCATTGTGTTGTTGAATAGTTAGGTTGATGTGTGAAGTTTGCTATAAAAAAAAAATAATAATAATAATTTGAACTCTTTTTTTTTACAAAAAAAAACCGGTGATTTTAGAAATTCCAAGTCAGCTTCCCTTTCCTTTCTAATTACTATATTAGTATCCTGAACCACTCCGGTCGTTCCTTGATACAAGACTAGTGTGGCCAAAGAAGGCACAGCCATTCTCTCCCGAGACAGATGCAGTCTGCTGCTACCACTGCTACATGTGTAACAGACTGGAAGTGTGAGCTGTCTGCTTTTACTGTCGCCTTAATTCCATAAGAGGCCTGTTCATCAATTATTCTATTACGATCATTCTCACGTCTGTTAAAACAAAAGTACAAGGTGATTGTATGGTGAAAGGATACCTTTATTTTGGTGACATTTCCTTCACTGACACGATACAACTAAAAATTTGGCAATTCCGTCAGATTAAGATTATTTTAACACAAAACAGAAGGAAAAATTGTCAAATATGTACACGAATGATATTCACATATTATGTATGCATAACTGGATTGAAGAATGCAAGCATAAGGGTTTTATACAGAATGAACATCTCTGTAATATATTACACGTGTTATTACTATTGAGAAGAGTAAGCATACATAGACAAGGACTTTTATAGAGTTGCAGCGTAGTTCTTTTTGCTCCTTTCAAGTAAACTCCCGAAATCAAAACATTAGATACAATTTTGATAATGGTATGTACAACATTCTGAATTTACAATCGATTTCTTTGGCATCTGTGCAATGCATGGGAGCAAATTTCCCATGCGTACACACACACACACACACACACACACACACACCACACACACACACACACAACACACACACCACATGAACACACACACACACATGAACACACACACACATGAACACACAACACACACATGAACACACACACATGAACACACAACACACACACACACACACACACACACACACACACCCACACACACACACACACAGAGTTGCAGTGTCGATCCGTTCGGATGTGGTCTGTAGTTTTTAACGCAAACATTCTGCTAAAAACTCACAACCTTATAACAGGTTTTATTGAGCTTGTTTCCTGCTACAATAGCTGCTATGCTATGCCGGTTTTGAGATGGCCCATGGGCCTTAGGCCTTTAATTTCACAATATTGCTGGGACAACACCGCGCAGTGCAATCCATTTCAGGCTAGAACTGTGAGAGTAAAAGGTAAGGGTAAAGGTGTCCCATAAATTAAGTAGCTGGAGGGAAGCGAGGCGTCAGAGACCTCGGCTTCTCTAGGGGCCAGCATGTTGGGGTGGCGCCCATCTTCTCTCCCTCGTTGCTTTACCTTCCAATTCCCTGACCCTTAAGAGGGCAAGGTACCCTTTACAGCTGGGTGAACTGGGGGGGGAAATGTACTGACCCCCAAGGCGCGGGGCGCAAAACGGTCACCCATCCGATTGGGAACCACGCTCAACGCTGCTTAACCTTGGCTGGGGGAAAGCGAGGGGTCTGACCACTGAGCTATCCCGTTCCCTAAGGATTAGACCTGGTGACTGTGAGAGAAACTGCCATAAAACCTCCCTACCATCATTGCGCTCGTCTACATCTTGTTCTTTCTTGAAGAAGCGTTCAGCCATGTGTACAGTCTCTAGACAAGGCTGAATCTTCATGATGTCTTTGCTTGTTGGTTGGGGGATTTTTAAGGATTAGACTTGGTGACTCATCCTGCTCAAGGGTTGTGTGGACCTTGATTTACATTTCCCCCTATACGCCAATATGGCGTGTTTTATAAGGAGAACTAGTAAATCATAGCAATTGTTGGTGGAGGAAACCGATAGTGGCAGTGGCCAATGTTCAGAGAAAAATTCCTGGCTAGTATTGTCGCCAATAACAAACTCAAAGATTGGCGACAAACTCAATGATAGACGACAAACTCAATGATTGAAAACAAACTCGATGATTGAAGACAAACTCGATGATTGATCACAAAATTAATGACAAACTCAACAGGTAACACGCTAGGAGAGAAGTCACGAAAAGGTTCCCATCGAGAAAAGTTTTTAAACGTTATAAACATTTCTTTGTTAGCTTAGACCAATGATAACATAACTTGACCCCCCAAAATCAAGTTGTTCAGTGGCCGCTATCCCACCAGTTACAGAAATGAGTTATTGTTGCAAGACTATTTGGAGAAAATGTAATGATGAAAATACTACCTCAGTTAAAGAAATGAAGTATTGTTGCCTGCAAGATTTTGGGGGGTGAAAACGTGGCTAATGAAAAGACTCTTTAAAAATGAACATCGGTTTTTTACAGGAAAAAAATTGTTAAATTTTGTTAAATATAAACAGATTTCTGCACATAAATCAGGACTCGGTGAGCATTTCACGAATTAAAAATGATAAGCAACACACTCAAAGATTGACGACAAACTCAATGACAAGCTCAATGATTGAAGACAAACTCGATGATTGGAGACAAACTCAATGACAAACTCAGTGATAGGCGACAAACTCAATGACAAACTTTATGATTGAAGACAAACTCGATGATTGAAGACAAACTCAATGATAGGCGACAAACTCAATGACGAACTCAATGATAGGCGAAAAACTCAATGACAAACAATGATTGAAGACAAACTCGATGATTGAAGACAAATTCAATGACAAACTCAATGATAGGCGACAAAGACAATGACAAACTTTAATGATAGGCGACAAACTCAATAACACTCAGTGAGAGGCGACAGACTCAATGACAAACTCAATGATAAGTGACAAACTCAATGACAAACTTTATGATTGAAGACAAACTCAAAGAAAAACTTAATGATAGGCGACAAACTCAATGACAAACTCAATGATAGGCGACAAAATCAATGACAAACTTTTTGATAGGCTGCAAACTCAATGACAAACTCAATGATAGGCAACAAACTCAATGACAAACTCAATGATAGGTGACAAACTCAATGACGAACTCAATGATAGGCGACAAACTCTATGATTGGCAACAAACTCAATGACATGTGACAAAACGTAAACGCTATTTACAAATGATGGCATGTAACGGAAGCTATTTTTTTTCTTATTATACATAGCACGCACAGTTAATATCTATAGTTTATCATTCTTGCTTCGTGTACATCGTGAGTTAGAGGAGATTCATAAATACATGATTCAAATGGAAGTAATGATTCGTTTTAAATGAACGATTTATGATGATGAAAATGGCTCAGAGCACCTGGACACAAAAACTAGACCTGGCTAGATAGGTACCATTGACTGCTCTTGCAACCTTGGCTAAAGGGCATTCTCCTAGTTAATACCTGTGCCTAAGATCGTCTGACGCAATATCGTTGATACTGCTTTCAAGCTGTCATTCGATTAGCACACAAGATCATAAAGTATTTTTCTGCATCCATACCTTTCTTAAATAGAATGATAAATGAAATCAGAAAAAACGAAGAAGAAAATGATGTACGTTCGACAACAATTCGAACATTTCAAACTGCAAATGACTAGTAAGTGAATACATAGGATGGACCCTATACTACCTGTCCAAAATCTCTTTGACATCAAAGTCGGAATTTGTGTGTTTTTAAAAGGTACAGTGTCCCTTTTTTGAACAATCAGGAAACCATTGACTCAGACAGAAAAGTTTAGGGATGTGTTAGCCAACTAAATAATCAGTGTAAAACGCTTGCCTTCCCTTAATGAAGGTTTGGTAACCCCCCCCCCCCCCCTCCCACTCCCTGCAACCTTTCTTCCTCCCCAGTTTTAGCTCAAATAAGTTTTTTTTAGATGTATATTATTTGGGCAACATTATCTGAGACCTGTATGAAAGCTGCCGGGGTAATACATTCACGATTGTCAAAGACTGATTTAATTCGAGAAAGACGGGGCTATGTAACGCATGTGATAATCAGAAAAGCTACCACCCCACCCCACCCCACGCCACCCCCAATCTTGACCTGCTACCCTTTCCATGTTTACCCAACAACCCAACGTTTACACCCACATCACCCCACTCCCACCCCTCCTCCGAAAAAGAAAAAAAAGGACTAAACTTGGCTTGCTTAGGCAGAATTGCGCTATCTCAGACGAAGGAACTCTGAAAGGAAGAAACCGGAAACAAGGAAGCAAATGGAGAATGTGTGCACAGACGCCTGAGACTTCCTCCCGCGTGCAGCTTGCGTCACTTCCTGCACATGCGCAGTGCGACGCCGATGCTTCTTGGACTGAATCCATTCCATGACCACCTCCTCCAGAATGTCCAAGGGCACATAACCCACCTTCAGGACCTCATGGTGGAACTCCTTGACGTCAAAACGCCGACCTAAAGACACACACACACACACACACACACACATACACACACACGCACACACACACACACACACACACACATGCACACACACATACACACACACACGCACACGCGCACATGCACACACACACACACACACACGCACTCACACACACACATGCACACACACACACACACACACGCACACGCGCACACACAAACACACACACCACACACACACACAGAAATTAGAAGATCAAACATTGTCAATGCTAAGGTCAGTGAATTCTTGTCATCAAACTTCATCACTTTCTTGCTATTGCCATCATTATCTCACATAACTTTTCCTTAGTCTTGATTACACATACCAAACAAACGTACAATATCTGGCTAGCTTAACGCAATACAGGCCTACACTTGCCCCAAGCAGTCAGGAAACAAAATGACTCCAACATAAAAAACGTTCTTGGTAGAAGGATGCCACTGCTCCTCCAGTTTTCCACCTTGCTCTTCTTCTTGTTCCTTCTCACCTTCACCACCTAGCCTCCCGAATTTCTGATTTTTTAAATTCACGGAGCTGTAGCTCGTGACAAGACAAGAAACAAGGAAGGCAGCGTCAAAGCAGACTGCAGGAGAGGGAGTGAAGTAGGCTGCCTTCAACTCTTTGTGGGCAGACAGAGAGGCATCACTCTGGCCATTAATTCTGTCATCCTTGTGTCACACGGCGTGTGGCGTCTGTGTCCATTTCTCCTGCTCATGAACACTTGACATCTTCATTTAGTAATCAAAAATGCCTACAATGCTGCAACTGAAATACATTACTCCCTAAAATTTATTTCCTTTTCCATTTTTTTTTTATACATATTGAATCTTTGATAAGTCATTTTCAAAATAATTGAGAAGTTGGTACCTGCACTTGTTTTTTCCTCCTCTACTTTTTCCTCAATAATCTTCATTTAATAAACGTATACTTTTTGGAGTCTGAGAAATCTTCCGTGCATGAACTCAGTGTGTTCATCAGAGCAAGCTTAAGCTTTTCTTTTCCCCAATAGATTGAGAAAACATAGGTAGTGCTGTGACATCACACTTAAACTGATTTTCAGGGTATCAAACATACATCTTTTTATCGCTCTCTGACAGTGATCAAAGCAGGATTTCTCACCTAGTTCCTCCTCGGCTTTTTGGCGGAGTTCCTTGATTTTGATCTCCCCTACTTTGTAGGCGCATGCCTGCCCAGGCCACGTGATGTAGCGGTCCACTTCCGCTGCGATCTGACTGGCCGGGAAGTCACTGTAGTTGGACAGGAACCGGATGGCTTGATCACGTGACCAGCTGTATTCAATGGGAAAGAAGAGAAGAAATTTACGTCATGTCATGGATGTTGAAAAGTTTTATTTTGTATCTATTCCTTTAAAAAAAATGTTGATATTTTGTAATATAAAAAAAAAAACTTAGCCTTGAGACAAAGCTCAAAAAGTTATCTAGTTTGATCTAGTTTGTGTAAATAGATACAGTAATTATTCGAACAGAGTAGAGCTGGTAACACTTGAACACTTAGTTTCTTTTTCTTTTCTTCTTATGCGTACGTGTGTGTACACACG
>JASPKP010007676.1:10000-12485 GCA_030674155.1 Stramonita haemastoma
CATCCCCTTACCTCCTAACTCCCTCCCCTGTAAAACATCCACACCACCCCCCCCTAACCACCCAATCCCTCATCCCACACACCTAACCCCCATCATCCCCTTACCCTCAACCCCAACCACCCCTACCCCCCCCCCCCCCTCAAACTTTTGACTTGACTCACCTGACCTCAGCGTAAGCGCTGTAGACAGGGAAATGGAAGGGGACGGAGAAGAGACGGCCATTCATGGACTCCGCCCGATAGCCCGGGATGTCGAAGCGACGTGTGTACGACTCTTGGAAACTGGTGGCCCGGGTTGGTCTCGTGCAGAGCTAGAGGCAGCATGGTGAAGGTCGATCTGGCCCAACAGTGATTAAAGGAAAAGAGTCAAGTCAAGTCAAGTCAAGTTAAAAAATACTGTAATCGCCCCATTGAAAGGGGCAATTACAATTCCAAACACTTACAGGCACATACATTAACAGGAATGAAAAGTTCGAGAACAAAAAAGAAACACACACAGGAGAAAGGTTTCATAGTTGTTTAAACATTCCAAGCTAAGTTTAAAAAAAATAATAATAAATCACACACACACACAACACACACACAAACACACACAAAACACACACACACACACACACACACACACACACACACACCACACACACACACACACACGTAGACATGTGGTGAATGTAAAGCTAATAATTGGACATTAAGTTCTTACTTGGTAGGGGGGTATGTGAGAGAGAGACACAGACAGACAGACAGACAGACAGACAGACAGACAGACAGACAGACAGACAGGACGACAGATAGAAGTTAAAACTCGTGGCTTAATCAGGTGAGATACGGAAGCACAATTCATTAAGCCCATAAACAGACACTAGTTACTCTCTGGGCGTTCGACGACGACGAGAAGAAGAGGAAGAAGAAAAAGAAGAAGACGAAGAAAGCAGCAATCTGAAATGATAGAGTCTTATCTCTCCCTTACAAAGGAAACAATGGTGCAAAGTGTGTGTGTGTGTGTGTGTGTGGTGTGTGTGTGTGTGTGTGTGTGTGTGTGTGTGTGTGTGTGTGTGTGTGTTTAAGCACTGACCTCTTCTTGGGTTCCTTCAGGTTGACGTAAAACACGTTCTGGCCGTAAGACCCCCACGGCCCGTCATTCTCCATGGGAACCACACTGCAGTGTGAATAAATACAAACGTAAATACATCCATGCTCTACTGCCCGTGTGCCCACACGCGCACCGATACACTGCTATACGCGTGGGCACGTACACACACAAACACACACACACAAAACACACACACACACACATTAACCCCCACCCACATTATACACACGGATGAACACGCACGAAAGTGCGCACGCGCACACACGCACATATACTCAAGCGCGCACGCACACCCACACACGGGCGCGCATGCGCGGGCGCTCATGCGCGCGCGCGCACACACACACACACATGGATGTCCACACACACACACACACACACAAACACACACACACACACACACACACACACACACACACACACACACACACACACACACACACACGAACACACACCATCCACAGATGGGAACGGAACGATGACAAAACTTACAAAATCTTATACACATGGGGATTGGATATAATAACAAAACAAAAAATCACTGTTTATTCCATTATGCTCGAAATATATATATAATATATATATATATATATATATATATATAATATATATATATATATATATATATATATATATATATATAGATAGATAGATAGATATATATATAGAGATATATATAGAGATATATATAGAGATATATATAGAGATATACATATATATACATACATACATAGATATAGATAGATATAGATATAGATAGATATAGATATATATATATATATATATACATACATACATACATACATACATACATACATACATACATACATACATACATACATACATACATACATACATACATACATACATACATACATACATATGTATATATTAAATTGAACTATTCGTTTAAAAATACTCTCCAAATCTGACAGAAAAAAAGTGTCTCACGTGACGGTAGGAATGTTGACGTTGTAGAACATTCTGGACAGTCGGGGCTGGATGATGTCATTCAGAAGTCGGTTGTAACGGGTCAGCAAGTCCTTCTGCACAGCCAGCCCCATAGCAACCAATCAATCAATCAATCACGAGTCAAGTCAGCCTATTTTAGTGATATGTTTTTTTTGTGTTTTTGTTTTCTTTGGGGACAGGATAGCTCAGCAGTGGTCAGAGTACTCGCTTTCCCCAAACTAATGTAAAGCAGCATCGAGCGTGGTTACCAAAACGATGGGTGACCGTTTGTGCGCCTTGGCTTCAGTACAGTCCCCCCCCAGTTCACCCAGCTGTAAATGGGTGCCTGCCCTCTTCTGGTCAGGGAAGGTAAAGCAGCGAGGGAGAGAGATGGCGCCGCCCTCAGTATGCTGGCCCCTGGAGGAGCTGAGGTCTTTGATGC
>JASPKP010007677.1:0-10000 GCA_030674155.1 Stramonita haemastoma
TTTATGAAGTAAGTAAGTAAGTCTTCAATTTTAACGTCTTTCCACTTTAAGTGATACCAGACGACCCTACAATAGGAGACTGGATAGTTTGAGAGAGAGAGAGAGAGAGAGAGAGAGATCGCGCGCGCGCGCGCGCGCGTGCGTGCGTGCGTGCGTGGTGTGTGTGTGTGTGTGCGCGCGCGCGCGCGGTGTGTGTGTGTGGGTGTGTGTGTGTGCGTGTGTGTGTGTGTGCGTGCGTGTGTGTGATAAATAGTAACAACAAATGTAATAAGTTATTTTAACATTAACAGATCAAGAAAATATCGAAAATGGACAAACAACAACAACAACAACAACAACAAAAACCCTCCCAAAAGAACTACATGAACTATAATAAATGCCCTATAGGACTTAACAACAAACCTTTAGCTATGTCAAACGTTAGATTTACATTTTTCAAAACTTCATCAATGGAATTCTCAGAAAAGGCAGGGAGATAGGGTTTTAAATTCTTACATTCAAGTATGATATGGGTATTTGAAATATATCCACCACATAAGCATTTAACATCCTTACTGAACTTTGTCATAAAAGCATTTAATCTTATCCTAAAGAATAATGCCTTGAGTTGTCTTTCTTTGAATTCATTTGTATGAATCTTTAAGTGATCAATGTATTCAACTACACTCTTCCCACTCTGAGTTGAATGTTGAAGCTTCTTGTTTTGCCAATGCTTTTCTATAAATCTATTTAAGGATGCTTCTTCTAACAACTGATAGCCTTCTGCAATGGATAGAGGGACATGCAGTACTATAGACCCATTTTCATTGCGTGCACCTTTTTTAGCAGCCCTGTCAGCCCACTCATTGGAAGATAATCCTATATGTGAAGGAATCCAGCAAAAGGAAACAAGAATTCCTCTTAAACGTAGAAGATTTATGATGTATTTGATGTCTAGTATAAGTTTAGTAGATTGTTTATAAGCTGTAGACTTTAAGGCATACAATACTGATTTTGAATCCACACAAAGTAATATATGAAAAAACAGTAAGGATGATCTAAAATGAAAGTCAAAGCCATGAGAATAGCGATTAGTTCAGCTGTAAAAACAGATCGATTTTTGCCAACATAATATGACTTTTCTATTTTTAGTGCTGGTATGACAAATGCTGAACCTGCTTGATGATTGTCTAAAAGTGAACCATCTGTATAAATTTTAAGACAATGAGAGTAATGATGCTGTATATGTGAATGAACATTGACTGCCATAATATTTGGATTTTCATTCTTTTTCATGTTGATATAATCTATATCAAAGTGCGCTCGTTTCATTTCCCAAACAGGACAAACTGAAACTGATCTATGTGGGTCTATATCGGATTTGGAATGTTCAGAACGCTCGTAAAGATCTGATGTGTAGGTACTAATTGTCATCAAAGAGTTTATGTGTTGGGCTCTTTTGGGAAAATCTGTTTCAGACCTCATTTTTATTTCTTCTGAAGCAAAGTTTTCAGGTGTTGAGCTTCTTAGAATATATTTGGCACATACAAGTTGTCGATACTCTTCAAGTGGTAATATTCCAATTTCATTATATGTTTCAAGTGCAGAGGCATGAAATGGTACACCTAGAGCCAGTCTGTACGCCTTACAGTCTACACTTTGAAGCTTCTTTAGTAAATACTTAGGTGCGCTAAAAAAGGACCTCTTGTCCATAGGATAACTTAGATCTAATAAGGGAGGTAGACAGATGTTTCAGAATTGTCATTTCTTGTCCCCAATACTGCTTTCGTACAATTTTTAGTAGATTTAAGCATTTTCTTCCTTTAGTTAGAATATGTTCAATGTGGGCATTCCACGTTAACTTTGAAGTAAGAAAAACACCTAAAAACTTTACTAAGTGTTTGTATACAACTATCTCATTTTCAACTTTGAACACAGGTAAATTGTCTGGATTGGTACCGTTGTTTAAAAAGCATCATATGCGTTTTTTCTGTGGATAATTTTAGGCCATTCTCAATAATATACTTATTTAAATTATCAAGGTCTTTTTGGTATAATTTTTTGAATATAATTTAAAGACCTTTTCGAGGTTTTTTGTTTTCATGGATACATTCATCCACATGCATATGTCGTCTGCATATTGTACTAATGTAACATTCTGTGTTAAGCATTTAGGAAGATCATGTAATAGAATATTGAATAGAATTGGTGCTATAACGGAGCCTTGTGGTAATCCCATATCAAGATGCCTAGGATCTGAATAGTTATTTCCTACCTTTACCTGAATGGATCTATTGCTAAGAAAGCTCTTGATATAATGATAAATGTTACCGGAGAGACCAATTGTCTTTAACTTGCTTAATAATTTTGCATGCCAAACTTGATCATATGCTTTATTTATGTCAAAAAATGTTGCAAGAACATTTTTTCTACGTGCAAATTGTTGTTTTATGCGTGTTGTAAGTTTAACTAAATTATCAATAGCAGATCTACCTTGCTGAAAGCCAGCTTGATTGCTTGCAATAATGTTATTTTTCTGGCAATAATATGATAATCTTCCAAGAACAACTCTCTCCATGAGTTTACCAGTATGTGAGGTCAATGCTATTGGCCTGTAACTGGCTTTATTTGTCTTGGGCTTTCCTTGTTTGTGAATCGGAACAACAATTGACTGTTTTCCACTGAACTGGAATTACACCTTCAACCCAACATTTATAAAAAAGCTTATGAAGTAGAGTAATGAAATTTTCTGGTAAGTGTTTAATCATGTCATTGGAAATCGCATGAAGTTTATGAAGTGTTTCTGTGTGTGTGTGTGTGCGCGCGCGCGCGTGTGTGTGTGTGTATGTGTGTATATTGGTGCTTGCACATACGTGTGTACAAACACACACACGCACATACACACACACACACGCACACACAAACACACACACATACACACACACACACACACACACACACACACACACACACACACACACACACACACACACACACACACACCCTCTCGAAGTTTCTTCTTTACAGTCTGTTTGCGTTTCTTGTTTAGAAAAGAAAAAAATAAATAAACATAATAGAAAGAGTGTATTGTTACCGTCCCATTGCTTTCACACATTCGTATCTAGCTTTCAGAAGAAAATATGGTCTCAATGACTAGATTTTTCAACTTCACTGTAGGTTAAAAAAAAAAAAAAAGTGTGTGTGTACATGTGTGTGTACGTGTGTGTGTGTGTGTGTGTGTGTGTGTGTGTGTGTGTGTGTGTTGTGTGTGTGTGTGTGTCTGTGTGTGTTTGTGTGGTGTGTGTGTGTGAGTGTGTGTGTGTGTGTGTGTGTGTGTGTGTGTTGTGACGTGGTGTGACTCTCTCTCTGTCTCTCTCTCTCTCTCTGTCTTTCTCTGTCTCTCTCTGTGTCTCTCTCTGTCTCTCTCTTTTCTCTTCTCTCTCCCCCCCCCCTCTCTCTCTCTCTTTCTCTCTCTGTCTCTGTCTGTCTGTCTGTCTGTCTGTCTGTCTGTCTCTGTCTGTCTGTCTGTCTGTCTGTCTGTCTCTCTCTCTATCTCTCTCTCTCTTCTCTCTCTCTCTCTCTCTCTCTCTCTCTCTCTCTCTCTCTCTCTCTCTCTCTCTCTCTCTCTCTCTCCTCTCTCTCTTCTCTTCTCTCTCTCTCCACCAACGGAAACGTGTAAACGTAAACACCTTACAGGAACTACAAGGAAGTCATTTCGGTCTTAACCCGACTTTAATTCGTGAGGCATGCTTTGAGCCTGTTACAAAGACGTAAAGGGAAAAGGATTTTTTTTAAGAGTTAATGGGATTAGTCACTGGTATATATATATGTAAATGTTGTACTGCTTGTGTCGAAGTTTATTTGTGCATCGTGAGATCGTTAAGGTACATGGATGATGTTGGTGGGGTGTTATTTATAATATATATATATATATATATTATATATATATATATAGAGAGAGAGAGAGAGAGAGAGAGAGAGAGAGAGAGAGAGAGAGAGAGAGAGAGAGAGAATTGAATGAATTTCATTTAAAGAGGGTAATGGCATAAGCAAGCGTGCTTTTTTAGAACCAGCCCTCTGCGCCAAAAAAATACACCAAAAAACAAAACAAACAAACAAAAACCAACAGCAGAGAGAGATATATATCGATATACATATACATATATTAATATACACATATAGATCTATACACACATATATATTTACGTGTGTGGGTGTGTGTAAAGATATGAAAGGAGGGGTGAGGAGGTGTTATATAATTATGTGGGCGTGTGTGTTTGGGGAAGAAGACTGAGGAGTTATCAGGTATGTGTGATTTGTGTGTGTGTGTGGGGGGGGGGGAGGTAGGAAGGAGACTCTCGGGCTGTGTGTGTTAGTGTGTATGCGTGCCTGCGTGTGCGTGTGTGTGTGTGTGTGTGTGTGTGTGTGTGTGTGTGTGTGTGTGTGTGTGTGTGTGCTTGTGTGTGTGTGTGTGCAAGTGCGCAAGTGTGTGGGCAAATGTGTGTATATGTGTGTTCGTTTACGCGCGCGCGCGCACCCGTGCGTACACGCATTTGAGGTTATCGACTGTTTATCGGTCTCCACCTCACATGTGCATAAATTACATGCTTGTTTACACAATGCCCACTTGTGCGCTATGGTATTTATTTATTTATTTATTGTTTTATATCGAAGATAATGAAATAAGCACTCACGTGCTTTTTTACATCCAGTCCCCGTGTGTATGCAGTTTTGTAAATCTTGTCATCTGTTCCCACCGGCACACAATGGCCTACTCTTACGAAAAGCGGGACAGGATTTAACGTGTGCGCAAGACGTTCTGCGTGCGTTAACACACGGGGCCTGGGTTTATTAGTCTTATCCGTGTCAATGCGGTGCCTCGACGACTTCTAACGAAATGAAGGGAGAAGAAGAAGAAACAGAAGAAGACGAAGACGAAGAAGAAGAACTAGAAAGAAGAAGAACTAGAAAGAAGAAGGAGAAGAAGAAGAAAAGAAGAAGAAGAAGAAGAAGAAGGATGAGAAGAGGAGGAGGAAGAAGAAGAAGAGGAAGGGTGAGAGGAAGAAGAAAAAGAAGAACAAGAAGAAAAGAAGATGGGGAAGAAGAAGAAGAAAATAAGTAGAAGAAGAAGAAGAGGAAGGGTGAGAGATAGAAGAAGAAGGAAGAAAAAGAAGAAGAAAAAGAAGCATGAGAGGAAGAAGAAAAAGAAGATCAAGAACACGAAGAAAAGAAGAAGAAAAAAGAAGAAGAAGAAGAAGAAGAAGAAGAAGAAGGGCGAGAGGAAGAAGAAGAAGGGCGAGAGGAAGAAGAAGAAGACGAGGAAGGAGAAAGTGACCAAGCTACATATCCAGACTTTTGGAGTGTCCAGTACATGCCACATTAGCGATAGACATCCACAGAGTCCCTGGTCACATAGTTTACGCAGCCTTGGTTCCCTTCGGATGTTTTTAAAAGCGATCAACCACACCAGTCCACGAGCACTTGAACTGTTAAAGGGGACAGCAGATAAGTGAGCAGGAGGTGTAGTAGTATTTAAAAGGTAAAAGGTAAAGTTTAAGGTGTTCCCGTTGCAGTCGTTGGGGAGCAAGGCATCAGAGACCTCAGCTTCCCCAGGGGCCAGCATATTGAGGGTGGTGCCCATCTCCTCTCCCACGCTGCTTTACCTTCCCTGACCAGCTTGTCTGTTGACGTTGTGTCCCCTTTAAGTCGTGTACAAAGTAAACAGGACAGCTGCCATTTGACACTCTGAGCCTTAATAAATACAAGGATAACTACCTATCCGTAACTACCTCCCCCTCCATACCCCCCCCCCCCTCTTCATCTTCACCCCTTCCCTATCTCCCTCCTCCCCTGTCCCAGTCTTTCTAGCTACCCCCCCCCCCCCCCCCTGTATATCCACCCTATTCCCCTACCCCCCTCCTTCCTACTTCCCCAACCTATATCCCTACTCACCTATCCCTTCCACTTCCCCATCCTGTCCCCCTCCCTATCCCCACCTCGCCCTCCTGTACCCTTCTTATCCCCGTCCTCCCTCCCATATCCCCCTGTTGTCCCCACTCCTCCTTTCTCCCTACCCCCCCCGCTCCTCCCCTATACCTCCTCCACCCCTGTACCTTGTCCCACATCTCCCCTACCCCCCTCCCATCCCCGTCCTCCCTCCCCCATCCCCTTTCTCCCCTACCTATACCCCTCCTCCCTCCCCCAACAACGAGATACAAAAGAAAGTGATAATATAATAATGGTACGAACACGGGAAGATAGACGACACGTCTCCTCCAAAGCTGAAAGGATTAGAAGTTAGGGCGCGATCCCTGTAGATATCTGCAATAGCGCCATCCCTGTAGATATCTGCAATAGCGCGATCCCTGTAGATATCTGCAATAGCGCCATCCCTGTAGATATCTGCAATAGCGCCATCCCTGTAGATATCTGCAATAGCGCCATCCCTGTAGATATCTGCAATAGCGCCATCCCTGTAGATATCTGCAATAGCGCCATCCCTGTAGATATCTGCAATAGCGCCATCCCTGTAGATATCTGCAATAGCGCCATCCCTGTAGATATCTGCAATAGCGCCATCCCTGTAGATATCTGCAATAGCGCCATCCCTGTAGATATCTGCAATAGCGCCATCCCTGTAGATATCTGCAATAGCGCCATCCCTGTAGATATCTGCAATAGCGCCATCCCTGTAGATATCTGCAATAGCGCCATCCCTGTAGATATCTGCAATAGCGCCATCCCTGTAGATATCTGCAATAGCGCCATCCCTGTAGATATCTGCAATAGCGCCATCCCTGTAGATATCTGCAATAGCGCCATCCCTGTAGATATCTGCAATAGCGCCATCCCTGTAGATATCTGCAATAGCGCCATCCCTGTAGATATCTGCAATAGCGCCATCCCTGTAGATATCTGCAATTGCGCGATCCCTGTAGATATCTGCAATAGCGCGATCCCTGTAGACATCTGCAATTCCAAACTCACAGTTTTAGTGTTGCCTTCATAGTTTTACAACATATCATTGGGCTGACAATTCCAAATCTAAAATGTGTCTTTTCCTCTAAGTAGGGTGATGAAGATGGATGACAGGTTAGGTAGGGTGGAGAAGTTGAATAGATAGGGGGGGGGGGATTAAGGGGAATAGGGGAAGGTGGGATAGTAGGAGGGGATAGGTTCGGGAGATTGTGGTTAAGTCTAGAGGGAGGGGAAGGTTACGTTTATCATGGTTTATGATAAGTGGACGGTCTCGATTACTTACCATCTATAATTATGTCATTGAGACCGTCCATAGCTTCAAATATCTGAGAACTGTAGTATCAGATGAAGGATCAAAACTTGAAATTCTCTCCAGGATAGCCCAGACCACATCTGCAATTACCAAACTTAAAGTCCTATGGAATGATAAGAACATCGCCATCAGCTTCAAGATCAGACTGATGCGTTCCCTGATCATGTCCATATTTTTGTACGCATGTGAAACATGGACCATAACAACAGACATTGAGAGAAGGATACAGGTAATGGGGATGAGATGCTTTTGCAAACTTCTTGGTATCTCATATAGAGATCACATAACTAATGAGGATGTGAAAACCAGAATAAAGAATGCCACTGGACCATATGAAGAGCTCCTAACTACAGTGAAAAAACGCAAGCTAAAGTGGTAGGGGCACGTCACACGAACATCTGGACTGGCCAAGACTGTCCTACAAGGAACAGTTAAAACGATGAGATGACAACATGAGAGAGTGGGTGGAACGACCTGCTACAGAGGGCCGAGGACCGTGAGGAGTGGAGGAAGCTGGTTACAAAATCTTCAACAGTGCCCCCATGGTCCGCAGGGCTACGGGACAGGTGAAGGGGATGATAAGTAGGCCATACTTATATTCAAGTATCAAGGTTAATGGGAAACAGATGGTCAGTATGGTGTTTTGTATGCGCTATGCCAGTATTTAGAGGAGGGTCCAAAGTACGACGCTGTCACCCTTATTTTGCAGGTTTTGTCCAATATCCTTGCATTAACTGCTGGACTAAAACAGCAGTGAAGTGGCTTCCAGGTAACGCCTTCGAGCTGAAGACTGGGATATTTTCTTTTCTGGTCGTTTGCTCCAATTACTTACAAGCTATAGTTGAATTCAACTTCCCCATTCCACAGTGCTCTAGGTGGATGTCTAGATGCTAGGTGCGCGCGCGCGCGCGCGCGCGCGTGTGTGTGTGTGTGTGCACGCGAGTGTGCGTGTGTGCGTGCGTGTGTATGTGTGTGTGTCTGTCTGTTGTGTACACGCGCGCGCGTATGCGTGTATGCGTGCGTGCGTGCGTGTGTGTGTAAGCCTGTATCACATTTGTTCCTTTAGTGTAACTGGATTAAAAAAAAGTTATTTGTCATGTCTCAAGTTGTGATTGCCTCTGTTTTTTTTATTATTCTTAGTACTAGCTGGTCTTTCGCCTGCTCTCTGTTTATTGTTGTTTGTTGAAAGTCTTCTTCGAACATTCAGACAGCAACTATTGTTGTCTGACATATGAGTAAAAATGCGTAACGCTGCCGTTAAACACCTGACAAGTCAGACCCAGCGCATCCGACTTCGGCGAGGGAGAGATAAGTTATCTTTTAGGTCTTGCTGGGGGAAAAAAAAGAGGAAAATACACCAAGAAGGCGGAAAATAAACAAGGAGGTGACATGTAGAAAAAAATACAAGGCAGAAACAAAGAGAAGGGTGGAGAAGAGGGAATTCTTAGCGCAGAATTTCCAGAAGGTGGGGATGCTAGTTTTACTGACAGCACAGCCCTCCCACGGCATACCTTTGGTAGGAGTTTGTTTACGTATAAAAAACATCGCCAATTCGGCGTTTCGGCTACCTTGAGTTAAAGAGATCATAAAGCCGACGTCCTATGAGTCGACATGCACAGAACATACTGAGTACTCGTAAAAGCTTCTGTCATGTACCTTTCCTAAAAGACAAGGTCAACTCTAGCCGTTGGCACAAATGAACACGAATATGTCTAGCATGCACCCTACGACCTGGACTCCGTCAGATTCCTCTTGCCCATGCGCAGCACACTGCCTGATGAAGTTACTGCAGTTTTCTAACGACTTCCCAAGGACTTAAAGGGAAGTCAGTCAGATTTGTTTTCTTTAGCGCTATGAAAGTGATCCTTTTTGTTAATGCACATTTTTACAAACGAACGCACTGATTGGCTCCTCCCATTTGAGCATGTCCTCTTTGATGTGTAGCAAGGTTTGGGGATGGTTTCCGTGTAGGAATATGTTCACCATGTTGAAGTCTTCATTATTGATTAGTTGTTGAAGGGATCCTGGACAGTTCAAGGAGGCAGCGACCTGTTAGATTCATGTTGTAAAGTACAGCTGTAAAATTTTTATTGTTGGGAGTGTGTACGTGACTGGTACAATTTAGGTCTCTCTATTTTTCGTTCGCGGCTAGAGCTACGAGGTTCACCAATGGTGAGATTTTTTTTTGCTGTATGCGACCATTTTTTTTTTTATCCCCACCAATCAGGTACCTGGTTTTTACTTCCTGGATCAAATACAAGGTATCAAACAACTGATTTGAATCTCACTAGGTAAGGGTTTTTCCCAGGCAGGAATTTTAAAGCTTTTTTTTTTTTTAGTAATCTAATTATGGTTTGTCTATTTGTTAAGATATGACTCCAGCCTAAAGGTACGGGTTTTCCCCCTCATTTTGTTAATTTATCTGTTTGTTGTCGAGCGTTCTCCAAGGTTTTAGTGCTCTGGGGGTCATGGAACATGCACTCTGTCTGTCTGTCTCACTCCTCCCACCTGGGAATGAATCACCGTGAGACTGTAAGTACACACTGGAGGATGAGGAGAAGTTTGCATACATGGCTCCTTTCAAGTTCCTTGCCGTGAAGGCAGCCACATTTCGACTACAGAAGGTGCTAAGTCAGCTGTTGTCTATTTAAATGAGTCTGGGTTATTTTGTTGTTTGTGAAACAAAATATTCCCTTGTGGGGATGCCTGGGTCCTGTCAGTATAAATAGA
>JASPKP010007678.1:0-5000 GCA_030674155.1 Stramonita haemastoma
AAAATACAAACTGGTTCAATGTCTAACATTGTGAATAAAAACTCAGAACCAATCCTTAGGAAACAATGGTCTGACTTCAGACAAAGTAACAACATCTTTGCCCAGTGCAAAAAACGAAACCCAAACAAAGAAACAAACAACAACAACAACAAAGAATAATCAGCTTTAAGTAGAAGGCAGGTTCATCACTTGCTGAAGTCACAGAAGTTGTACACATCACTGGTTTTACTGAAAGATCTCATGGCTAGCTCCGTGTTCAAACCGTGTCCATTCCAATGCCAATCCAGAACACTATCCAGAATGGTTCCAACCCAGAACACCATCCAGAATAGTTCCAATCCAGAACACTATCCAGAATAGTTCCAATCCAGAACACTATTCAGAATAGTTCCAATCCAGAACACTATCAACAATAATTCCAATCCAGAACACTATCCAGAATAATTCCAACCCAGAACACATCCAGAATATCCAGAATAATTCCAAGTCCAAAACACTACATTTTAAAACCCATGTCCCCAGCGTAAATCAAACGCATCACCAACCTCGCACAAACGTTAGAAAATAAGCCATATAGTCTTGAAAGTGGAAGTGAACGTTTCACAAGTAGGCTTGTATGACGTCACCACTCGGTTTGATCTGGAACTTCCTGGAGGAGTACGTGCACAAGGGTTTTCACAATCACCGTAGCAATCCACGTGTCACTGAGGAAAACAGGGCTACAACGCACACACTTCTTTCATCAGGTGTGAAAGTTTCCAGGCCCTAACACAGGCAATATATACGGACGAAAAAAAACAAAGATGGCTTTTTTTTCTCTTGGCATTGTCATTCAGTCTTTACTAGTCATAAGAAAACTTCGCAACGAAAAAGTATTCTGGGAGCAATCTCGAATTTTTAAACCCTACTACAATGTTTCGCGTGACGGGGTGTAGGTAGATTAAAATCACACATAAATATCCTAAATTTAATTTTCTTTTTATTTTTTTTGTTAAAAACAATGATATTGCTTCTTTCCCGCCCCTTGTCCCCATTTTTGATGAAGAGAAAAAAATATCAGTGTGCCAAATCTATCAAGAGCTGAACTAAAACGTTCCGGAGTCGAGTAAAACTAGATCTAACTAGCAGCTGAGCAGGTTATTCTTGTTCCCCACATATTTTTTTTAAAATACAAAATAAATCTGAATGTTGTACGCGAAATAGGATTCTTACTATAGATGACAAAAACTGCATTGCATTTCTGAGAAATAACAAAATGTCGAAGCATGACATAGCCGATGTGATGTGCTATTGATAACTGGGGTTAAAAAGTATTGTATTGTATTGTATCGTATTGTATTGTATTGTATTGTATTGTATTGTATTGCATTGCATTGCATTGTTGCCTATTGTATACCCCTTTATGTCGCAGCTGATTTCTCAGAGTAAAAAGCTTGGCTACTATCCTTGGGAGAGCAGCGGTAGCCACAACAGAAGCGCACCTGAATGTGTTGACTTGTATACGAAACTACCCAGAGGGATGAAATGGGTTATTTTAGGGCATGGTGTTCCTGAAATTTTTCGTGTGTGTGTGTGTGTGTGCGTGTGCGCGCGCGCGTGTGTGTGCATGTGTGTGTATGCGCGCCCGCCTTATTCATTTATATACCCATTAAGAAATAAAACACATTCTCGTGTTCATACCCGTTTATAGTGTTTGTTTCGTAACCTTGAATCTATAATTCACAATTTACCTCAATTTATACTCGAGGATTTAAAGTTTTAGAAAGTCATGTTAGTGGCTAAACTATACTCTTTTTCTCTCTCTCTCTCTCTCTACTTTTCCTGTACGTTTCTACACGAAAAAGAACTACAGCCCAAAGCTAACAGCACTCAAGAACACGAGTTACGTTTCCCTGCTTGTTTTCCCGTCTCACGCATCAATCTGCACACGTATTCTATTTTTGAATAGTAAATCTCCCTGAAATCGGAATGCAGCTACCTTAATGGCAGGCTAAAACAGCTGCAAAACACAAAATCTCACCATTGGTGTAACTTCGGAGCTCTAGCCAAGGAACGAAATGAATAAAAAAAATCCACGACCTTTAATATTCTATAGATAAATATAAACAGAGACTGTAAAGTGGTCTGAGTCGCAACTGCAATGCTCTCCACCCCCGTCCCCCCCACGCCCCCATAATTTTTAAAACCGACACTTTTTGTGGTAAAAATACAGCTTTAGTTGGGACACTTCAGCTTAAGATTACCTGAACCTGATCCCACATCCAAAAAAAAAAAGAAAAAAAAAGCGTTTTCCTCACATGCACACACATAGTGACCTTTGCCCGGTGACCTTTTCCTAACACAATCACAAGTATTTTCAACTTCACATTTCCATTTCTAGCCAACCGAAAAAAGCACGGATCATTAGGATGGAGAGAAAAAAAACCCCAAACCAATAAATCTGTCACAGCCTATCCCGCCCCCAAAACAAAAAACAAACAAAACAAATAAAATCACACACAATAACTCGCCAACCAACAACGCCTCTGAACTAAAAAAAAAAAAAAAAAAAAATCTGACGCAAACATGAGCACTGTCCACTGTTACTAAGTCAGTTCTTGCTTCCGGGGTTTTCAAATCCGAATTTTTACATGAACACGGACCGGAAATGGCATTCAACTCGATAAATGTATACATGTACACAGCATCGTGTCCAACAATCAACAATATCAAATGTTTATATATACATATATAGATTGAAAAAAAAAATGAAAAAAGCAAAAGGACAAAAGAAAACAAAGAGAAAGAGAGAGAGAGAGAGAGAGAGAGAGAGAGAGAGAGAGAGAGAGAGAGAGAGAGAGAGAGAGAGAGAGAGAGAGAGAGAGAGACACGGAGACAGAGACAGAGAGACAGGGAGACAGAGACAGAGAGAGAGAGCAGCAAAAAGAAAACAAAAACTAAAAAGAAAAAACACACACACAACACATCACAGCCACCTAACCCCCACCCCCCCCAAAAAAAAAGACCCCCCCAAAAAACCCACTACCCCCCCAAAAAAAAGACCCCCACCCCCAAAAAAACCCCCCACCAAACAACCCCCCCCCCACCCACCAAAAAAACCCCAGGGGATCAAATCACCACCACCAGCAACTAAGCACTTAGCCACCACGGCACAGAGCTGGGGGCCCGGGTCCTGTCCTGTCCTACATACATAATCATACAGCTAGCCTAGCTCTCTCAGGAGGTATCGAGATCGGAGCTACGGGCGGAATCGAAGGAGCTGAGGTCTCCCCCAGCCAGAGAGCGCCAGTAGCGGAGCTTCTTACTTGTGGGTTTGGGCTGGTTGGGGTTGGGCGTCTTCATGCCGTTGTTGCGCAGGATTTCCAGCAGCTCGAAGCGGAACGAGGACACGTCCTGCTTGAGCTCGTTGATGTCGTCCTCTCGTCACTCCCTCCCCGCCCTGCCGGGCGCGTTGTTTGTGCATGACGTAGCGTTTGATGAGGTCTCGCATCACCGCCTGTTTTCAAGCCAAGTCAGTTAAAGTTTTAAGTTAAAGTTTGTCCCGAACCTAAGGCTCATCAGGCCGGTGCTTATCCCGGTTTCTGTGGCGTTAAGTGACTGAGAGTCATAGACTCCCCCCTGGATAGGACGCCAGTCTATCGCAGGGTTAACCCCCAACACAAGGTTGGTACCCCTTTTACATTTGGGTGGGGTGAGAAAATAGCCGTAAAGTGCCTTTTCCAAGGGCACAACGCCATAGCCGAAAGCTGGGATCGAACACGCAACCTTTAGATTACGAGTCCAACGCCCTAACCACTAGACTACAGCGGCGGCTCAAGTCAAGTCAAGTCAAAATGAGCTTTATTGAAGGTAAAAGATTTAAGTTTATACAACTTTTTTTTCATCCTGCCCTCACACAAAACACACACACACACACAACACACACACACACACACACACACACACACACACACACACACACACACACACACACACACACACACACACACACACACACACTCATGAAAATTGATTTCTAAAACATTTCAAAGATAAATATCAACCTTTTGTTGAAAAAACTATAAAATAAATGAGGATGTCCTTCCAACAAATCTCTCAAGAGAAAAAAAAGAAACAAACCAAAGAAAGTACAACATAAGCTCACGTCATACGTACAAATGATAAAAATACAAAATAACATGGGCATGAATTACAATAAGCAGCCAAATGTGAGGTAGTATCGAACATAAACGCGGACTCACAGGGTTTTTTTTTAGGAGGATAGAGGTGTTTAGGGGAGAGAGGTCAGACATTTTTTTGGTAAGATTGTCCTCCCCTCGTTGGTATTTATTTATTTATTTATTGTATCTATTTATTTTATTTATTTAATTTATTGATTTATTCTTTTATATCGATGATTAATGGAATAAGCACTCTTGTGCTTTTTTTCCATCCAGTCCCCGTGTGTATGCAGTTTTGTAAATATTGTTATCTGTTCCCAACCGGCACACGGTGGCGTACTCTTACGAATAGCGGAACAGGATTTTACGTGTGCGCAAGATGTTCTGCGTGCGTTCGCACACGGGGCCTCGGTTTAAAGTCTCATCCGAAGAGAGAGAGAGAGAGAGAGAGAGAGAGAGAGAGAGAGAGAGAGAGAGAGAGAGAGAGAGAGAGAGAGAGAGAGAGAGAGAGAGAGAGAGACAGAGACAGAGACAGAGAGACAGAGAGACAGAGACAGAGAGAGAGAGAGAGAGAGAGAGAGATGGGACAGACACAGAGACAAAACCAGACCAATTAATGATGATCTCAGACCACACCATCTATGTAACAGCTCACCTGGTACCCGCATTTCCCTCTCGTTCAGTTTCTTGACAATTTTCTGCAACACAACAAAACCATTACAACGGAGTGAGAGAGAGAGAGAGAGAGAGAGAGAGAGAGAGAGAGAGAGAGAGAGAGAGAGAGAAGAGAGAGAGAGAGAGAGAGACAGAGAGACAGAGAGACAGAGAGAGACAGAGAGA
>JASPKP010007678.1:10000-12484 GCA_030674155.1 Stramonita haemastoma
GGAGCACTTGAAAAAAAAGAAGAAAAAAAAAGAAGAAGAATGTGTATGAAGAAATGATATTCTATGACTACAAGAAAAAGTTCGTCTGCGGCAGAAAGGTTTAAAAAAGTGGAGAGCAATATTTGGGAAGAATGCGGTACGGTGCCTCAATGACGCAACGTGCTTCAGATAGAACTGGAACTCGGTAAAAAGTCGTGTAAAAAAAGATGGCACCCGCCCAAGACGACCGCTGAGTTTCTGTTTCTTCAGAAAACCTTGCTGCTGTGGAGAAACTTGTGAGAGATGATAGCACAAATCACGACTAGGAACATAGAGAAGATAGGTGACCCTCCACCGCATATTGAGTCACATTGCACCAGAAGTCAATTTTCTAGTTATTGACTTGTTATTAATCTGCAATAAAAATGCTATTCGATACAAAAAACAGATTGAAAATCAGAAACAATTCTACGAAAAGTTATTTCAAATTGAAATGATATACTACAAAACTGACAAAATGAGAAATGGACAAGTTTAGTTTTACATTAGGTTGTCAAAATGAGGGCTTGGGTATTAAAAAAAAAGCATATTTAAAAGCAAAAAGGAAACAAAATTATGTCTTGATATTTCATTACAAGTTAGAATATTGCTATAGTTCTATAATCAATCAAAATCTCAAAGTCGTCAACATGACCCCACCAGCCTTTAATGGCTCATCGTGGAAAAGTGGGTCTAGACGGTAAGCGACTCATTTCGTGGTTGAGCGTCATTATTTGGTCATTGTAGCAGTGGCAGCAATGGCACGATCTTAACACAAACATCATAGGATATACAAACGTTGTGCATGTTGGGTATAATAACCATTTCTCTTTCTGATGGAACAAAAAACCTGGCAACACGTTGACTGTTGTTGTGGAAACCGTCTCTAGATTTCAACGCAGAAAAACAGCAAAACTATTCGAAAAATCATCAGGGGTGATAAAAACCTGTATGTATCTGGTTCCCACACCCTCCAAAGCAATAATCGTTTGTTTGGGCGTTCCCTGATAAATCCACCATTTTCAAATTCCAAATCGGGGTGGGTTGGGGTGAGAGGTGGGAGGGGAGAAGTCTAGTGGTTACAGCATTGCGCTCATAATCTGACGCAAACATACTTTGAAAAAAATACCAAAGTACACTGCAGCTGGGGGGTGGCTATACTATTTTTTGAAGATAAACTACATGGTTTCTGACAAAATACGGACTTTCAGATCGACTCTCACGTCAAAATTGTTAACATAGCGATGGTTAGACTTGTAAATAGGAGCCAGGTATGTTGAAGATGGTTGAGGATTACTCTGTATCTTTAGAGTCCATGCTTTGCGCGTTACACTCTAGGTAGTGATCAAAGAACATTTTCTTATATCTAAGAATAATCGATTTCTTTTTTTTGGGGCCATACGTTACTATGTCCTGTTACAGCTGACAGATGCCACCCCCTTTTCAGTCACCCTCTGTAAAAACACTGTTACCAAATGGTGTGATTTAAAAAAAAACAAAACAACTCAAAGTGTCTTGGGCACGAAATAGCTTACTTTACAACGGAACGGGTTTCTAAAGTATACGTAAGGATATTCCGCGCGGATGCGCAAACAGGGGCCCCAGTTTATAGTCTCAAACAGAAAGACTTTAGATTCCTTCGATTTTTTTTTTTCCCCTCAAACTGGGGGGGAAAAGGGGAAGGGTTGGGGAAATTTAACCCCAAAACCTCACGGTTTTCTTTTTTAGGGGAGGGGAAGGGCTTAAAAGTTTTTTTTTTTTGCTAAACCCCCTTTTTTGCTTTTGTTTTTTGGGTTTTAAAAAACCCCTTCTCTAATTACTCAGTTTCCCCGTTTTACAAACTCATTGTGTAAATTTTTTACAGATTTAAAAAACCCAATAATTTTGGTTTAAATCAAAGAAAAAAAAAAGAAGACACAGCCACCAAACCCCAACCCCACGGAGTTTTTTCCATCGAGATAGCTATGTGGGAAAAATGGGAAAGGGAAAAAAAAAGGAAAAAAAGAAAGGAAAAAAAAAGGAAAAAAAACTCTTCCCCCTTTTGGACCTCGGGGTACCAATGCGGGTTCCCCAAAAAAAAATTTTTTTTTTTTTTTTTGTCCCGGCAAATTTAAATGAAAACGGGGCCCCCTCCTAAAAAAAAAAAAAAACCAAAACCCCCTAACAAACGGGCCCCATTCAAAACCTTTTTCCATTTTTTTTCCTTTCCCACTGGGCGGGCCCTTCATGATTTGGGTTTTTTTTTTTCATTTTTAAAACTGTTTCCCCCTTTTTTTATAAAAACTTTTAAACCCGCAATAAAAGTAGCTAAAAAAAAACACAACAAATAAAACAAAAAAAATCCCCAAGAAAAAACCTTTTTAAAGCAACCGAAAATAATTTTTAGGGAATATCAACAAAATTTATGAAATTTCTTCCCCTTGGGGAAACCCTTCCCCCAACCCTTTTCTTCTCTTCCTCATCCCT
>JASPKP010007679.1:2500-12483 GCA_030674155.1 Stramonita haemastoma
ACCGTGCAAAAGTTGGGGTAGGACGGGCCTGAAAACGAATCTATGGGTTCCGTCTTTGCCCCAAAACCGCACCTTTTTGCCGGGGGGTGAGTATGCGTGCATGCATGCGCTCGCGCGTAGGTGTTTTTCAGTGTGTTTGTGTGCGTGGATGTGGAGGGGACACTGCACTTGGCTGCAGTGCATGATAGGCCTATGGCTGTATATTGTCATTATAATTGTGCTCCCTGTTTGGTTTATGTTGCGTACACCCTAGCAGATTTCCTTGCAAGAAACTAGCTTTCTCAGCTCGTGAGGGCCGCGGAGTCGCCACGAGTCCGGCGCCACACACTTGTAAAATGGTTAGGAGAGGGTGTATGCATACGGTGCCATATTGTCTTGGTGCTTTGGGGTCTGTAACCGTGCAAAAGTTGGGTTAGGACGGGCCTGAAAACGACTCTTTGTGTCCCGTCTCTGCCCAAAACCGCACCTTTTTGGCTGGGGGGTGGGTATGCGTGCGCGCACGCTTGTGCGCGCAGGTGTTTTTCAGTGTGGTTGTTTGTGTGCGCGCATGTATGTTTACATACATATACTTGCATACATACATGCGTACATACATACATACATACATACATACATACATACATACATACATACATACATACATACATACATACATACATACATACATACATACATACATACATCACTCACTCACTCACTCACTCACTCACTCACTCAGTCCCATGTCCCAAAGGACGTAGGGGGACATGAGAGAAGACGCAACAGAGATCTTTTTCCATGCTTCACGATCCTGTGTGGCTAGTAGGAGGTGTTGCAGGGGTTGGGCGGTCCAGTCTTTGATGTTGTCAACCCATGATTTCTTTTGGCGGCCTCTTCTTCTCTTACCCTCGACTGTTCCTTGCAGGATGGTTTTTGCTAGGGTGTTGTGTCTTGTGGTGTGACCAAACCACATCAGCTTTCTCCTCTTTATGGTGGAGAGCAAAGGCTCTTGGGGGCCCACACGCTTTTTGATTTCTTCTTTCACATAGTTATTGGTCTTGTGTTCTTTGTATGATATTTTGAGGAGTCTTCTGTGGCACTTGTTCTCGAATGCTTGGATTCTCCTCTCTAACTCTGCTGTCAGAGTCCATGATTCACAGCCATATAGGAGGATAGATATCACGAGGGATTTGTAAAGGTGGTATTTGGTGCAGAAGCTGATGTTGTTGCTTCTGATGATCTTCTCGAGTCTGACTAGAGCAGATGTTGCTGTTGCAATGCGAGCTTTCACTTCATTGTTTGATGTGCCATCTTTTGTTAGGATGGAGCCTAAGTATTTGAATTGGCTCACCTCTTCTAGTGTTTCTCCATTCATCTTTATTTCCGTGATGTCATTACTCGCGCTGTTGACCATGATCTTTGATTTCTCTGTACTGACCTCCATGCCGTATGCGCTCGCTCGATCTGTTAAATTGTCTGTGAGGATTTGCAGTTCTTGTTTGCTGCTGCCCATGAGGTCAATGTCATCTGCAAATCTGAGGTTGCAAAGGGGTCTTCCACCAATGGAGATGGAAGTGTGGTGGTTTTGCAGTGTCTCTGTCATGATGTTTTCCAGGAAGAGGTTGAAGAGTACAGGTGAGAGAAGGCAGCCCTGGCGAACCCCAACCGTGGTCTTGAAGAACTCGCCCACGTGATTATTCATAAAAACTGCACTTTCTGCGTTCTCGTACAGAGCTTTGATGACTTCAATTAGACAGCTGTCAATGTTGACATGCATACATACATACATACATACATACATACATACGTCCGTGCGTGCGTGCGTGCGTGCGTGCGTGCGTGCGTGCGTGCGTGCGTGCGTGTGCGTGCGTACGTACGTACGTGCGTACGTACGTACGTACGTACATACATACATACATACATACATACATACATACATACATACATACATACATAGATACATACATAAACAAACAGATAGGTAGATAGATAGATAGATAGATAGATAGATAGATAGATAGATAGATAGATAGATAGATAGATAGATAGATAGATAGATAGATAGATAGATAGATAGAAAGACAGGTAACTAGGTAGCTAGGTAGGTAGGTAGGTAGGTAGGTAGATAGATAGATAGATAGACAGACAGACAGACAGACAGACAGATAGATAGATAGATAGATAGATAGATAGATAGATAGATAGATAGATAGATAGATAGATAGATAGATAAATAGATAGACAGATAGATAGACAGATAGATAGACAGATAGATAGATCGGTAGATAGATCGATAGATAGACAGATAGATAGACAAATAGATAGATAGATAGATAGATAGATAGATAGATAGATAGATAGATAGATAGATAGATAGATAGATAGATAGATAGATAGATAGATAGATAGATAGATAGATAGATAGATCCACACTAAAGCGATGCCTTTTTTAATACCAAGTTCTTGGCATGCATTTCTATTCTTAAGAAGAAAGTGGGTGAAAAACAAATAAAAGACAAAACACTCCGGGCCCACCACCACCACCACCACCACCAAACTCAGATAGTGCCACGGTCAGAGAAAAGAACAATATGAACAGCATGAAAGAGGAAGGAGGAATATCAAGTTAGACCTCTAACACAAAAGTCTTACATGCCATATTCATATAGACAAACCAAAACAATATCATGATAAAACTGTGTTTTAAAAACGGTATGTCGGCTAGCATTGTTATAATTATTTTATAAATATTTGAAACTGGGTCTTCAGCACACCTGTAGTTGTGTGGTTCGTGTACGTGTATCCTCGCTTCCCTGTCTATCATGTGTGTCTGTTAGTCTGAGAGTCGTACATCTGTCCACCACCTTTCTCAAATAAATGGCGATACGAGAGAAAGAAAGACAGACCGATAGATACATGGACAGACAGACAGACAGATAGAAAGAATATCAAAGAAAGAAAAAAAAAACTAAATGGACAAAATCAAAATAATTCTAACTAGGAAAACATGCAAAATACATACAACCTACAGGTATGTTTTCTTATGTTTTTTTAAAAAATGAATTTTGTATATGATTGTCGCGCGCGCGCGCGGGCGTGTGTGTGTGTGTGTGTGTGTGTGTGTGTGTGTGTGTGTGTGTGTGTGTGTGTGTGTGTGTTGTGTGTGTGTGTGTGTGTGTGTGTGTGTGTGTGTGTGTGTGTGTTAAGATAGGTAAAGAAGACATTTTTGTGGTTGAAACAATTGCAAATATTTTTGTTCTGAATGAGGATTTTGGGAGTACACAGTGATACGTCGCACAGACAAACTGAAATTATTGTTGGCAAAAATCAGAACTCGATTAAAAGGGAGACAATAATACAGTTAAGCCAATACCCCGTTCTTGCTTCCCTTAGACCATAGATCTTCCAACCAGAGCAACAAGGGAGACGGACCCTAGTCCCTTTAGCCCCACATAATCATCATTTTATTTTATTTTTTATCTATTCTTTTATATTCATTTACTCTTTTATACCGAAGATAATGGAATAAGCACTCATGTGCTTTTTGCCATCCAGTCCCGTGTGTATGCAGTTTTGTAAATCTTGTCATCTGTTCCCACCGGCACACAATGGCCTACTCTTACGAAAAGCGGAACAGGATTTAACATGTACGCAAGATGTTGTGCGTGCATTCGCACACTGCGCCTCGGTTTATAGTCTCATCCGAAGGACTTTTGGGGAGAGTGGAGTCAGCACTGATGTTAACTCTAGGGGAAAAATCCCCTCGAACGAGAATCGAACCCGGGTCGTCAAATTGTTAAATTTTATGTATACCAAGAATAAGGCGTATTTCGAGAAGATGTGACGAAGGGCCTGTTTGAATTCCATCCTACCCCGACTTTTCCATAATAACAGAGCTGACGGCACCAAAAAAAGTGCTTTACTGCACGCTTACACACTTTACTACATCTTTGATGTGGGTGGCACCGGTCTTGTGGTGACACCACAGCCCTGAAGAGGGCAGTCCGGCTTTAATATAGCAAATTTGTTCGAACGAAAGCTGGTGCAGTGTACGCAATCATACATAGTAGTACATAGAATATCATTGATAGGGTCCTAATATACAATGATTATGATGCACCAGGGCTAAGTGCAGGGCCACCGCCACATGCACACGCACAAAAATACGCAAACACATCCCATGCAAGCATGGGCGTGCATACCCCACCCTCCTACTCCCTCAAGAATAAAGCGTATTTCGAGATGTTGACAAGAGAGTGCTGTACTGTATGCATACACACTTTCCTAGCATCTTTCATATGCATGGCACTGGTCTTGTGGCGAGACCACAGCCTCAAAGGAGGCAGCCTAGCTCAATATACGAAGTCTGTGGGACGAAAACTGGTACAGTGTACGCAACAATACATAGTATTACACATAACATTAATGATAATGTACTATATGATGCACCACAGCACAGTGCAGTACCATCACCACACGCACAAACACAAAAAAAACGCACAAA
This sequence comes from Stramonita haemastoma, assembly GCA_030674155.1. Classification (NCBI taxonomy): domain Eukaryota; kingdom Metazoa; phylum Mollusca; class Gastropoda; order Neogastropoda; family Muricidae; genus Stramonita; species Stramonita haemastoma. Next base: position 6,984 of record JASPKP010007679.1, read on the forward strand.
AACTAGTGCGCGCACTTATGCACACTCGCATACACAACCCAAGAATAAGGCGTATATCGAGATGTGACAAAAAGGCCTGTTTGAGTCTCGTCCTACCCCAACTTTTGCGCAGTAACAGAGCCCACGGCATCATGAGTGTGCACTACGGTATTCATACACATTTTACTATCATCTTTAATCTGCATGGCGCTGTTCTTGTGGCGACACCACAGCCCCGAAGAGGGCAGCCTGCCTTGAATATAGCAAATCTGTCAGAATGAAAGCTGACACAGTGTACACAACAATAAGTAGTATTACACATAATATTAATGATAATAATATACACTATGATGCACTACAGAACAATGCAGGGCCGTTGCCAAACGCACACATACATTTCTGAAAGCAGCCTACAAATCACTACCCAAAGAAAAACCCAAAGGGTAAAACGTTTGTGACCAGCTGAACAAAACCTTGAATCTGAACACTGCTGTGTGTGTTGTGTCGTAAAGTGGTCAAAGTCCTACAGTGAACATGCCCAAGAGAGGTAAAACCTTCTCCCTGGGTTCTGGAACTTCCTGTGGAAACTTAATAAACTTCTCCTTTCCTTAACCAGATGGGCTGCCAGTACACAGACTGCAAATAGCTAAACAAAGGAATCTGAATCTGGCATTCTCCTTAGGAGCTGCATATCAATACAACAGATTTAACTCAGGGAAAGTCAGGAAGTCTTGCACTCGTTTTGAGTTTGATCTCTTATCTAGATAGTGTCTTTTTATGGCTATCATTTTGAGTCGGTTTCTCAAGCGCATTGACAGAAAGCGGTGTGCTGGGCAGTTTAGAAATAATGTCCAGTTTCATTTAGACCAGGTTGGGGTTGTTTTGCAGTTGAAGGTCTGACTTCAGTTAGGGACAGGAAACACATTTAGCGACACAACAGTACACGTGCAAATCATGTCTCTGTGGAGGTAGGTCAGGTGAGTTGATGTGATTTTTCTTTTTTCTTTTCTTTTTCTTTGCCTTTTCAAACCGCCTGACATCTGCATGCAGTGTGGACCACTTGACCAGCAGGGAAAACAAGATGTGTGGGAGTTTGAACATCAACATCACCTTTCGGCTTTGTCTTTTTTTTTTTTAAAGACTATGAAGGAGAGCAGTACTGGTAAGTAACCTTTTAGGTACAAGTAGCTACTTATTAACAAGCCGTAAAGTATCGATTGATATTTGTATTAGAACTTGGGGGAAACCCTGCTTTATTAATTTCTTGACAACTGCTGCCGAGAAATGTTGCTCTTGAAGGCAAGAAGTGATCTGGTGTCTTCACTAATAGTCACTTAACTAAGAGTCTGATGTGGTCTAGTTGTGTCGTAAACCAACCAGGCCTATTCTGTGGTGTTGCAAATTGGAGGGCACAGTTATGTCATGAACCAAAATGGATTTGGAACTGTCACAAATACGCATTCTCGCACGCGCGAGCGCACGCACGCACACGCACGCACGCACGCACGCACGCACGCACGCACGCACGCACGCACGCCACCACACAACACACACACACACACACACACACACACAGCCAGACTTTCTAGTTAAAATAGTTTTTGGTCATAAAGTTAAAGCAGGATATAAGGGAAAGTTTATACTGTGAGTTAAGATCTTAACTCTTACCCCCTCACCCCCCCCCATCCCTAGAGAAAGCGTAAACCCTTACTCCTGTTATAATGGGAAAGATACTCAGATGCTCTCCTCCTTCTTACAGCCGGTTTTTCATTATTGTCAAATAGAGAGAATTGGGAAATGGAAAAAGAAAGATTTTTTGGATACACGATCTCTATATTTAATGGTAGTCGGGCATCTTTACACCCACAGGTGCAAATAGACATCTTGTGTTTTAAGACATGTTCATGCATCGAACTGAATGTCAAAGTAATTCGGATGAGATAAAAACCGAGGCCCGTTGTAAACACACGCAAAAACATCTTCGCACACGTAAAAAAACTTTCCCGCTTTCGGAGGAGCGGGCCCATCCTGTGCCGGTAGGAGCGGATGACAAAATTATAATAAACAGCATGCCACACACGGGTGTCGTGTTTTAGACACCATCCCTCAGAAAGAAAAAATATGGGTAACGCTGCACATGTGGCGACCACTCCCCACGGGGAGGCAGCCCGAATTACACCAGCAAATCTGCTGTGACTTTCAGTGGTAGGAAATAAAAAAAAAATAAAATAAAATACATTTTCTCGCTGAAAGTTTTTGAGGGCATTTTGATGTTTTTTTAAACAGAACCGAAAATGAGGAAAAAGGGAAATAATGGGGTTTTTTTGCCTGTTGTCAAAATGTTTGTGAATTTAAATCTATCTTTTTTTCCCTTCCCCGGCTAGTGCCCCAAGGTTCAAAACTGAAGTTGAGTTTTTTTTAAGCGACCGTTTTTACCCACCGTTAAGGGTAGCCGCATTCCGAGTTCAAGAATGTTCTAAACCCCACCTAGGGGCGTGCGTTCAAAAAAGAATCACCTTTCCCTCCCGGCACAGAAACGGCCAACTCTTCCCAAAGGCGAACGAGTTTTAGCGTGTTGTTGTTTTGTGTCTTTTAAAGCCGTCCACACTTGTGATATTAAACTTTGTTGTCAAGCAGTTTAATTCTTGACTTCATTTGATTTTGGTTGGCCTTTTTTTGGAAAAAATTGGACAATAAGTAAAAAATAAATAATCGATTTTTAATCAATAAAATTTGGGTTTTTTTTATGTTTAAAGTGGGGAATGATTTTATTTTTGGTTCTTCAATTTTGTCGTTTGCCCCTTATGGTAATTTGGGGGATAATCTTTGGGTTTTACCCCGTTTTTCCCAAACTTTCCCCCCACTAGCTGTGAGTGGGGTCTGGGTTTTAGTTTTGGATAAATTAAAAAAAGGTCTTTAGAACACGCATTCAGGAGAAAAAAAACCCAGACACAAAAATTTTTTCAAAGTTCTGTAGAAAAAAGCACTTTTAAAGGGAAACAAAAAAAACTTAAAAAAACAGGTCTTTTTTTTTTTAATAAGGCATCTTTTGTGGCAACCCCTCTCCCCCCCAGGGAAGAAACCCAAATTTACGCAGATAAATATGTGAAGGGGAAAAAGAATTAAAATTTAATTTTAAAAAGCATAGCTGGAAATGTTGTAAAAATTTTTTTGACTAAAAAAGGTTTTAAATGAGGGGGTATCTATAATTTAAAAGTAATGTTTTCCCTTTTTAGTTTTTTTTTTTAAAGGTAAGCCAAATTCAAAAACACAAATGTATTGGGAAGATTTTTGCCCTAACCAAACCCAAAATTTTCCGTGGCAACTTAAATGTTTTTCTTTCCCCCCTTGGCTGGTGGGGCCCCCCGGGGGGGAATTTATAGTTCCTATGGCTTTTGACCCTAAAAATCCACACATTTTTTTGCATGGGTGTGGCGGAAAGTTGAAATTAGCAGGGGGGAAAAATTTGGCTGGAACGCCAAAAGCAAAAAAAAAAAAAAAAAATTTGAAATTCTACCCCGTGGTTTTTCAGAACCCCCTGAGGGAAAAAAGTCTAGAAAAGCCCTTAAAATGGCAAACTCCTGGAAAAAACCCGCCTAAAAGGACAGCATCCTGATGAAAAAAAGCCCCTGAAGGGGGAAAAAATGCAAAAAAGGCCCCTGAAGGGGGAAAAATGCAAAAAAGGCCCCCGATGGGCAAAATCTTTAAGCAAAACAGGCCCCCGAAGGGCGAAAATGCAAAACGGCCCTGAGGGCAAAATCTTGCTGCAAAAAAAGGCCCGAAGGGTTTAAAAAAACCCATGCAAAAAAACCCATGAAGGGCAGATTGTAATGCATACATGCCCCTTTGGGAAACTCCCAAAAAGACCAGCCCGAAGGGCACACTCCTAAAAGACCAGCCCGAAAGGGGCACTCCTAAAAGACCCGCCCTGAAGGGCACACTCCTTTAAAAAACCCGCCCTGAAGGGCACAAATCTAAAAGACCAGCCCTGAAGGGCCACTCTAAAAGACAGCCTGAAGGGCCCCCTCTTGAAAGACCAGCCCTGAAGGGCACACTCCTGAAAGACAAATTCCCCGAAAGGGGAAAATCTGAAGAATAAGCCCCTGAAGGGCACGCCCTGAAAGACATGTCCCCGAAGAGCAAAAAAATGCAGAGCCCGCATTGTTGCCCGGATTAGGATCAGCTCCCACTACGCTGAACAATTCGAGATCAAATGCAGTGAGAGCGTAAGGATGGGATCTCTGTGGAATCTGATATTCGACATGCGCAGTATGTGAAAGGTAAAAAAATGCAAAACCCCTGCTATGCGTCCAGCGTACTTAAGGTTTTTTGTACTGGTTCAACCCGTCAAGGTTGGTGCATATGTCCCTTTGTACCCCAGTCTTTCGATTTTAAACTCAAACCATTTCCTGGAGTTTTTTGTAAGGTCAAATGATCGAGATTTCAGAATTCATCAGGAGCCTTGAACTTTTCTGTGTGTCACACGATTGGTAGACTAGGCGTCAACATTGGCTTTGGTGTCCTAAAATGGTACAGTAGTTTTTTAAAAACCCCCCCGCACGCAGTGCTCAAGGGGGAAAGGACAATCCAGCCCTCAGACTTTGTTCAAACATTTTTAAAAAGCTCGACCTTTTGGGTCTTTCCCTCCGCCCGATTCCCTAAAGTTTAGCTAGATGTCAAAAAATCATGTGGGTCTCTTTGTTCTTGGCCCCGTCTCTGGGCGTGTGACGTACAGTTTTTGACTCCCCAGGGGGGTGCCAAAAGTAGTTTTCTTTTTCTTGCTTTTGGTTTTCGTTGTACCACTGTGAAGTCTTAGATTTATGTTGAATGTTATGTTCCTAACTTACCCAAAGGAGACAAAAAAGTTAAAACCTTTATGGTGATTTTTATATTTTGATCCCCGTTCAGAAATGAAATTAAAACACCAGAAAGCGTGAATGCAAGTTAGAAAGATGATGTGTCCCCCTGATTTTTCAAGCATTCAGATTAAAGCTGGGGTACCCAATGATTTTGAATTGTTACAATTGAAAAGCATTACCTTACTATTAAAAATTTTGTTCTTGTACTGTAGGGCTTAAATGAACAAAAAGTCGCCCGCAGTTTATTGTATTGAAAAACATATTTTATAATGAAGTTAGGAAAAAACATCAAATGAAGGGGGTTGGTATCGTTTTTAAAATGTCTCAAAATTTTTGTGCAGAACCCTCCACAATACACTGCACCATGGAAGACCCAACCATATACACTGCCCAGGGGGACTGAACCTTACTACATGCCCATGGAAAACTGAACCCCCACTACACTGCACCCTGGAAGTGAAAACCCTATACACTGCACCATGGGGACTGAAAAATTTCTTCACTGCGTGGAATTCTGCACTGCAATTGCACCCGCAAACCTGCACCCGCAAACCTGCCGCCAAGTGACTCACTGTCAGTTCGCCACATTCTTCATGTCAGCAATGGAAATACCAACTCCCCGTAAGTCTGTTTTTTTGTCTTCCCCTTTTTAGGTGTGTCGA
>JASPKP010007680.1:10000-12483 GCA_030674155.1 Stramonita haemastoma
GAGTTCGATTCCCGTTCGAGATTTTTCCCCTGTGTTAACGTCAGTACTGATAACACTCTCCCTAAAAGTCCTTCGGATGAGACTATAAAACCGAGGCCCCGTGTGCGTACGCACGCAGAACGCACATGTTGACTCCTGTTCCACTTTTCGTAAGAGTAGGCCATCGTGTGACGGTGGAAACAGATGACAAAGATTTACAAACTACAAAAACACGGGGACTAATGTAAAAAATCAAACAACACATGAGTGCTTATTCCATTATCCTCGATACAAAAGAATGAATGAATGAATAAATAAATAAATAATAAATAAATAAATAAATAAATAAATAAATAAATAAATAAATAAATAAATATAGAATCAATAAATCATAGATGATGATTAAACTCGAATGATCTGCTACCTTAAGTGCTTGCTCTGGAACAGTGTTGTAGTCAACACTAAGATCAGCCCAGGGACAAATCCCCCGCAACAGAATATTTATCTAGTTTATTTAGTTTATCTTGCGCACACCAGAACATCTTGCGCACAACGTTTAAATCCTGTTCCGCTTTTCGTAAGAGTAGGCCATCGTGTGCCGGTGGGAACAGATGACATTTACAAAACTACATGCACACGGGGACTGGATGTAAAAAAGCCAAGAGTGCTTATTCCAGTATCCTCGACATAAAATAATAAATGAAATAAATAAATATTTTATTTTATTTATTCTTTTATATCAAGGATAATAGAACAAGCACTCGTGTGCTTTCTTACATCCAGGTTTTATTTATTATTTTATATGCAGGATAATAGAGTAACCACTCATATGTTGTTTTTTTTACATCCAGTCCCTGTGTGTATGCAGTTTTGTAAATCTTGTCATCTGTTCCAACCAGCACACAACGGCCTACTCTTACAAAAAGTGGAACAGGACTTGACGTGTGTGCAAGATGTTCTGCAAGCGCTCTTACACTGGGCCTCGGCTTATAGTCTCATCCGAAGGACTTTTAGGGGAGTGGAGTCAACACTAATGTTAACTCCAGGGGAAAAAATCCCTTTGAACGGGAATCGAACCTGGGTCGTCAAATTGCCAGCGCAATGTCTTGACCACTAGGCTATGCCGTCCACAGAGATAGTCAGATCACAAAAAGGACAGTTTAAACCACTAGAATCATCTGCTCTCAACAGCAACAACAACAACAACAACAACAAACAGACAACCAAAAACAACTACAACAACAAAAATCCCCCCAAACACCCCTATGGACCCCAAAAGCAAACAATGAAGCAAAAAACGATTGAACAAACAAAACACACGCCCAAAAACACACACATCCACACCCCTTCCCCCAAAAAGAAAACATCATATGACTGTTTAAAGCAATCTTTTCCCACTGAGACCCCTATAAATTTTATGACAAAACTACTCTATATAAAAAATTAATTGACAATGCACAATATAACACACTCCCCAACCCAAAGCAATAACAAAAAAGCCAAAAGCTTTTGTTTATAACAAGATAAAAAACAATGCTCCCTTGTCCAAAAAGGGAAAGTCATAAAAAACCAACACACACCCCCACGCAAAAATCCCGAAACCCCACAACCAAGCACCGCACTACGCACGGGAAACAAACAACACACATAAACACCTCACATTTTCAAACTAATTTCAGAACATGCTGCAGATAGGTTAAAACCTATTCAACTTTTTCGGAAAGAGTAGACCAATTGCCCCGTGAGCTAGATAACAAAATTTGAAAAACCATGCGCACAAAAAACAATGTAAAAACTAGCCAAAAATCTTTTTAAATTTTTTCCTCGAAAAAGAAATAAAAAAAACAAAAAGCTAAAGGGAATCTAACACACCACCCCACCCCCCCAAACAACACACGCCCCCAAAAACGCACCCACACCACCCACCCGCCCCCACCCCACACCCACAACCCACCCCAGAACACACCACACACACAACACACACACACACACACACACACCACACACACACACCACACACACACACACACAACACACCACACAAACACATGAAAAAGAGGGGAAAAAAAATTAAAATGGACGATGATCGAAAAAAAAACAATCCTGGTCGGAAAAGTAAAGAGCAAATGCCAGATATACGGAAAATAAAATAACTTTTTGTATGCAGACGTAAATAAAGAAAAGGAAGGGCGAATAAATCAAAAAAGAATTTGCAAAAAAAAAAAAAATTTCAAAAAAAGAATTTCCAGAAATTGAAAAAGATTTTTGAAGAAGAAAAGAAGAAGAAAAGAAATTGAAAGATGAATTGCAAAGGAAAAAATTGCAAAGAAGAATTGCGTAAAAGAAAATTCGAAAATTTCGAAAAAAATTGGGGAAGGAGAAAATTTAGAAGAAGGAAAGAAGAAAACGGAGAGGGAAAAATTTCAAGGAAAATTGCAAAATTTCGAAGAAGATTTGCGAAAAAAAAATTTTCGGGGAAAAGGAAAATTTTCGAAAAAACCCAA
>JASPKP010007682.1:5000-12482 GCA_030674155.1 Stramonita haemastoma
AGCTGAGCGGAGGGAACGAGAAGGTGTGTACAGGTGAAGGCATTCACAGAGGTTGGAGGGTGCAGTTTTGTGGAGACGTTAAAACTCGATACCATTGCAAAATACGTATAGCCGTTGTCGTCGGTAGAATAATAAACATGAAATAAATACCACTGTCTATAGCTACATACCATTTTTCTATGTGCTATTGTGTCCACATTCGATCTAGCATTCAGACTGACCATCTGACAGACAACCCTTCCCTGTTGTTAACTAACACTAATTCTAACACTAACCTCAACTCTTAACCATGGCCCCGCATGTGGACACAAAAGGCAGGTAGACAACATGGTATATGCTGACACACTGGCTAAACACTTTTTTCTTTGGGGTTGAAAGGAATTGATTTGATTCGTTTATTAAGAGTAAATGGATAAGCACAGAATTGCTTTGCAGCATACTTTCAAAAACAAAGCCAAAAGCATACGCGAACACTGATGATCAAAGTTTTAAAGGCACCAAAAGGATTTTAAAAATGATCATAACCAAATACCAATATTTACATAAAAAAGAAATGGTTCCTTAGCAAGAGCTATAAGGTTCCTCAATGGTCAGATGTTTTCCTATGCAACCGTTTTTGCCCACCATGAAGGTAGCCGTATCCCGGCTGGAGCGATAGAAGAATAAATAAATTTATCGTAGATACTACTGCTAGGGTTGGTAGGGGAAGGGTGCTAGATTTTTTTTAGGGAAAAGAATGCTAGGAAGAGGTGGAGAGATCGGAGGGGGGTGTTGAATGTTCAGGTATATAACCTAGAGATGGGGAAAGGGGTGTAATGACTGGGGATGGGGATGAGTTTCTCGTGCTTTTGAGAAAGTAATTTTTGAGATAAGATATTCAAAATCAGTTTTCTAAAGTGTTCATACTCATCGTTTGGGGGGTTATTTTTAGATACTAACAGTAATTCTATTCGTAATCTATTGTGCGGGGATGGGGGGAGGCAGTCAAACTGTCATTAGGTTCTATTCGTAATCTATTGTGCGGGGATAGGGGGAGGCAGTCAAACTGTCATTAGGTTCTATTCGTAATCTATTGTGCGGGGATAGGGGGAGGCAGTCAAACTGTCAGTAGGTTCTATTCGTAATCTATTGTGCGGGGATAGGGGGAGGCAGTCAAACTGTCAGTAGGTTCTATTCGTAATCTATTGTGCGGGGATAGGGGGAGGCAGTCAAACTGTCATAGGTTCAGGGGAAGTTGGAGAGTATTTTGGAAAATAGCTGGAGCACAAAAGGTAGAGGTAGCTGGTTCTAGAAAACATGCTGGATAAATTCAAGGGGAGAGCTTTTTTTTTTTAATTGTTCAAATCCAGGAGGGATGCTAGTTTTATCATGGAATGTGTGTGTGTGCGTGTGTGTGTGCGTGTGCGTGTGTGTGTGCGTGTCCGTGTGTGTGTCTGTGTGTCTGTGTGTGTGTCACTGTGTGTGTCTGTGTGTGTCTGTGTGTATGTGTGTGTGTATGTCTGCGTGTGTGTCTGTGTGTGTGTCTGTGTGTCTGTGTGTGTGTCTGTGTGTCTGTGTGACTGTGTGACTCTGTGTGTGTGTGTGTGTGTGTGGTGTGTGTGTGTGTGTGTGTGTGTGTGTGATTACTACAGATGAAAACCAGAGGTAGAATTTGTCCATTTGTCCATGGGGGCGATGGGGGCAGAGAGAGAGAGAGAGAAAGAGGGGGGGGGAAGGGAAGGAGGGAGGGGAAGTATTTGCTGGCAGCAAAGACCTATGGAATTTTATACTACAGGTATTTGTCAACCTGTGCTGTGTGTGTGTGTGTGTGTGTGTGTGTGTGTGTGTGTGTGTGTGTGTGTGTGTGTGTGTGTGTGTGTGTGTGTGTGTGTGCGTGTGTGCGTGCGCGTGCGTGCGTGCGTGCGTGCGTGCGTGCGTGTGCGTGTGCGTGTGGGTGTGGGTGTCAAAGTCAAAGTCAAAGTCACTTTTATTTCCAGATGGTACATTGAGTAAGCAGTCCAATTGCTTTTTTTCATCAAGCCATCCATCTAAAAAATAAAATAAAAATAAAAATAAAATAAAAAAGGAGAAAAAAAGAGAGAATAATCATATTTGAACAAGGAAAAACTTAAAGAAGATATGTGGTACAAATGAAAAGATTAGTGCGTGTGTGTGTGCGTGTGTGTGCGTGTGCGTGTGTGTGTGTGTGTGTGCGTGTGTGCGTGTGTGCGTGTTTGTGGTGTGTGTGTGTGTGTGTGTGTGTGTGTGTGTGTGTGTGTGTGTGTGTGTGTGTGTGTGTGCGTGTGTGTAGTATGTGTGTGATGTGTGTGTATTGTAATGTAAGTGTGTGTGTGTGTAATGTAAGTGTGTGTGTAGTGTAATGTGTGTGTGTGTGTAGTGTAATGTGTGTGTGTCGTGTAATGTAAGTTAGTGTGATGTAATTATGTGTGTATGTAATGTAAGTGTGTGTGTAAGTGTGTCTGAGCGTTTTGTGTGTTTTATATGGGTGTTGTAAAATAAAAATACTGAAATAATGGCCACGGATTAAAGTTTTCTGTGTATGGTTTATACCATATGGCATACACACTCTACTACCATCTTTGAAATGCGTGGCGCCGGACTTGTGGCGACACGACAGCCCCAATGACAGCAGCCTTACTTGAATACAGCAAGTTTGTCGGAACGAAAGCTGTACAATGTATGCAATAAAACGTGGCAGTCGCATGATAATAATGACAACATACAATAACATGATGCTCCACAGCAAAGGGTAGAGCTGCCGCCACGTGCACACATAGGAGAAAATGCAGAGACAAATGAGCGCGCTCGCGCATGCGCGACAGACACATCCCTCAAGAAAAATGCGCGTATTATTTTTTTTAAAGATGGGACAAAAACGGCCGGTTTCAGGCTTGTCCTACTCCGACTTTTGTACAGTAACAGACCCCACGGCACCAAGAGAGAGGTACGCATACCCACACTATCCAGTACCGGTAATAGCAATGTGCAGGGCCACCGCATACCCACACTATGCAATATAGCAATGTGCAGGGCCACCGCATACCCACACTATGCAATATAGCAATGTGCAGGGCCACCGCATACCCACACTATGCAATATAGCAATGTGCAGGGCCTCCGCATACCCACACTATGCAATATAGCAATGTGCAGGGCCACCGCATACCCACACTATGCAATACCGGTAATAGCAATGTGCAGGGCCTCCGCATACCCACACACTGTACAATATAGCAATGTGCAGGGCCACCGCATACCCACACTATGCAATACAGCAATGTGCAGGGCCACCGCATACCCACACTATACAATACAGCAATGTGCAGGGCCTCCGCATACCCACACTATGCAATACCGGTAATAGCAATGTGCAAGGCCACCGCATACCCACACTATGCAATACCGGTAATAGCAATGTGCAGGGCCTCCGCATACCCACACTATGCAATACAGCAATGTGCAGGGCCTCCGCATACCCACACTACACAATATAGTTAACATCAGTGCTGACTCCAACCCCCAAAAGTCATTCGGATGGGACTATAAACTGAGGCCCCTGTGCGAATGCACACAGAACATCTTGCACACACGTTAAAACCCCGTTCCGCCTTTCGGAAGAGCAGGCCATCGTGTGCCGGTAGGAGCGGATGACAAAATTATTTTTAAAAAACCGGCATGCGCACAGGTGTCGTGTTTAGATACCATCCCTGAGGAAAAATCGGGGAGTTGGAGTCCCAGGGTGGCTCGGGGCTGTATATGGCAACGTTCTGGTGGCTCCTGCGACGGTACTGGGACCATTCGTATTGGTCATTGCCTTTCTAATGGATCATTCCAGTGGCGTGGAGAGGGGTGGGGGGTCTGCTGCATGGGTAACAGGTTGCCCTCCATAATTCTTACCCAGGCTTTGTGCTCTAAAGACTAGAGCGCAACTCTATAGTCTTCCAAGACTGACGAGTGCCTACTACTAGACAGACAGACAGACAGACAGACAGACAGACAGACAGACAAACAGATAGATAGATAGATAGATAGATAGATACATACATACATACATACATACATACATACATACATACATACATACATACATACATACATACATACATACATACATACATACATACATACATACATAGATCCTACAGAGGGCAGGTCCCCATTTACATACAGCAGGGTGAACTGGGGGAACTGTACCGACACCAAGGCACACACAAAGTCACCCCTATGGGAGGCCACCCGGCTCAACACTGGTTAACCTTGGGGAGAAACAAGCAACCAGTCTGAACACACTCCTCACCAACACTCCTCATTGTAAAAGTATCATGGGACAACAAGTAGGGTGTCACATTGGGGTCAATATCTCATGTTTGTTTTCGCTGGAGCGGTCCTGCCTTGAATTAAATATGACAACTTACTGCCTACTGGACTTTCTTGGATGATTTCCTAAGGAAAGGGTCATAGACAGACAGCAATACAGATGGTAAGGGGATACTGTTGAAAGACTGAGCATTGGCCTGGCCTGCTGGTCAGTGGTCAAACAACAGTGATTGGTTTGCTAACAGGCAACCTGCTTGTGTAAACTGACCATACCCAAGAAGGTTAGATTCCTTGCTCCACTTCACTACAAAGGTTCTTTGATATAAAAACCGCATCCACACGGGTACTGAATGTAAAAAAACAACAACAAATAAGTGCTTATTCCAATATTCTTGAAATAAAAGAATAAATAATAAATGAGAAACAAAAATTCTTCTTCGTCATTGTGGAACGATCAGACAGCAACTATTGTCTGTCATTGAGGAAGAACGCATCGCGCTGCTGTTAAGCATTGGCTGCTGTTAAGCATTGGCTGCTGTTAAGCATTGGGCTGCTGTTAAGCATTGGCTGCTGTTAAGCATTGCGCTGCTGTTAAGCATTGGCTGCTGTTAAGCATTGGGCTGCTGTTAAGCATTGGCTGCTGTTAAGCATTGCGCTGCTGTTAAGCATTGGCTGCTGTTAAGCATTGGGCTGCTGTTAAGCATTGCGCTGCTGTTAAGCATTGCGCTGCTGTTAAGCATTGGCTGCTGTTAAGCATTGGCTGCTGTTAAGCATTAGCTGCTGTTAAGCATTGGGTTGCTGTTAAGCATTGCGCTGCTATTAAGCATTGGCTGCTGTTAAGCATGGGCTGCTGTTAAGGGGTGAAATAGAACTGCTATCTTTAAAGGATTTCTGGTTTTAAAAGAGGCAGGAGAATGAACCCAGAAAGCATAACATGGTAAAAAAGGCAGGAGAATGAACCAAGAAAGCATAACATGGTAAAAAGAAAAAAAGGCAGGAGAATGAACCAAGAAAGCATAACATGGTAAAAAAGGCAAGAGAATGAACCAAGAAAGCATAACATGGTAAAAAGAAAAAGGCAGGAGAATGAACCAAGAAAGCATAACATGGTAAAAAGAAAAAGGCAGGAGAATGAACCAAGAAAGCATAACATGGTAAAAAGAAAAAGGCAGGAGAATGAACCAAGAAAGCATAACATGGTAAAAAAAAAAAGGCAGGAGAATGAACCAAGAAAGCATAACATGGTAAAAAAAGGCAGGAGAATGAACCAAGAAAGCATAACATGGTAAAAAGAAAAAGGCAGGAGAATGAACCAAGAAAGCATAACATGGTAAAAAGAAAAAGGCAGGAGAATGAACCAAGAAAGCATAACATGGTAAAAAGAAAAAAGAGTTACATAAAGAAAAGAAACAAGGCAGAAATTAAAGAGAGGGATAGAAAAGATAGAATTTATAGCACAGAATTTCCAGAAGGTGGGGGTGCTATTTATACCAATAGATCCCGGCAATCTCAACAGGGAAAGTGTCTGAGATAGTTGTGCAGGTTTCTGCTAGTTTTCTGTTTGGGGGAGATCAGTATCATATGTGTGGGTGGAATGAGAAGGGCTGGGGGTGGCGGTGGGGGAGGGGGGGATAGAAAATAATAGGTAGTACACTCTTAGATTTAAGCAGCGTGGAGTGTGGTTACAAGTTGGATGGGTGACCGTTTGCATGCCTTAGCTTCAGTACAGTCCAGTTCACCCAGCAGTAAGTGGGTACCTGCCCTCTTTAGGGTCAGGGAAGGTAAAGCAGCGAGGGTGAAGAGATGGGCGCTGCCCTCAACATGCTGGCCCCTAGAGAAGCTGAGGTCTCTGATGCCTCGCTCCCCTACGACCACTTAGGTTATGGGAGACCTTTACCTTTACCTTTTACCGTCTTAGATAACCGATTTTGCGTCTTTTGTTGGCTAGAGCTCCAAGGTATAGGAACGGTTGAGATTTTGCATGTTGGACGTTCACCAGTCAGTCAGTAGCTGTACTCCGACTTCCAGGGTCATGTCTGAACATGCACCATTGTCATGTCATGTCTGAACATGGCACCATTGTCATGTCATGTCTGAACATGGCACCATTGTCATGTCATGTCTTGAACATGGCACCATTGTCATGTCATGTCTGGACATGGCACCATTGTCATGTCATGTCTGAACATGGCACCATTGTCATGTCATGTCTGAACATGGCACCATTGTCCCTGTGGTTTTTGTCAGGTTTGCCATCCAGTCCCACAGCCACAGGCACACATGGCTTACTCTTCCCAAAGCAAGATGGGTTTTAACGTGTGCACAAACAGTTGTGCGTGTGTTGGCAAATGTGTACTTAGCAATGTCATGTGATTTTGAGGTGAGAGGAATGGACAGAGTGCACAGTCTGCCTGATTCCGTGAGGGTGTGAGGCTGAGGTAACGTCTGGTATCAACAACAACAACATCAACATGATCAACAAACTCAAAAACAAAACAAGCAACAACAACATCAGATCATCAGCAGACGAATAAACAATACAAGCAAAACAACGTCAACATCATCAACAAACTCAAAAACAAAAAAGCAACAGCATAAACATCATCAACAACAACAACAACAACAGCTACTACTACTACTACTACTACTACTACTACTACTACTACTATACTACTGCCGCTGCTGCTGCTGCTGCTGGTGCTGCTACTACTACTACTACTACTACTATACTACTGCTGCTGCTGCTGTTGCTGCTGCTGCTACCACTACTACTACTACTACTACTACTACTACTACTACTACTAACACTACTACTACTACTACTACTATAGTGGAACGTCCATAGGTTGTAGTAGGCACTCATCAGTCTCGGAAGACTATGGAGTTGCGCTCTTAGAGCGCAAAGCCTGGGCAAGTATGTATGGAGGGCAAGCTGTTTACCCATGCAGCAGATCCCCCCTCTCCACGGCACTGGAATGATCCATTGGAAAGGCAATTGACCGATACGAATGGTTCCAGTACCGTCGCAGGAGCCACCAGAACGTTGCCAAATACCTACAGCCCCAAGCCGCCCTGGGACTCCAACTCCCCGATTTTTCCTCAGGGATGGTGTCTAAACACGACACCTGTGTGCATGCTGGTTTGTTATAATTTTGTCATCCGCTC
>JASPKP010000768.1:5000-10000 GCA_030674155.1 Stramonita haemastoma
AGAGCTTCATTATCTAATTTTGTTTTACAAAAAGGTCAAAGTTTTTCTTGATCATTAACACTATAATTAGGTGCGAATATTGTTATTAAGTAGTTAAACAGTTAACCTAGCTTGTGTAATGGCAAATCGAAAACAGTAATAATGTCTAGGAAGAGAAGAAAAAAAGAAAGAAAAAAGAAAGAAAGAAAGAGAGAGAGAGAGGGGAGTAGAGAGAGAGAGAGAGAGAGAGAGAGAGAGAGAGAAGAGAGAGAGAGGACAGAGAAGAGAGAGAGAGAGAGAGAGAGAGAGAGAGACAGACAGACAGACAGACAGACAGACAGAGAGACAGAGAGAGAGAGAGAGAGAGAGAGAGAGAGAGAGAGAGAGAGAGAGAGCGAGACAACACACACACACACACACACAAAACACACAACACACACACAAAACACACACACACACACACACACACAAACACACACACACACAGATAGTAGAAATGATGACCCGGATCTGAAATAGAACCAGTGACAAGGTTATAGATGGCGCTGTTGTGGTTTTCTTGTTTCCGCTTCGGGAGATGAAGTCTTAACTTTTGTCAGTGTAGTTTACGTAGTGGTCACCTTAGAGTAGTGACGTAAGCACTGTCTGACCTTTGAGGTCTGTTGTTTGTGTGGAAGGACACAGACTGAAGTGTGTGTGTGTGTGTGTGTGTGTGTGTGTGTGTGTGTGTGTGTGTGTGTGTGTGTGTGTGTGTGGGGTGTGTGTGTGTGTGTGTTGTGTGTGTTCTCTCTCCCTCTTTATTCCCTTCTCTCTCTTTTGTTCTCTTCTTCCTGTTCTCCTCTCTGCTATCTCCATTCTCTCTTTTCTCTTCTATCTCTCCCTTCTTTCTCTTCTCCTCTAGCTCTCCCTTATCTTCTTTTCTTCTATCTCTTCCATCTCTCCATTCGCTTTCTTCTCTCTCTCTCTATACCCCTTTCTCTCCCTTCTCACTCTTTCTTCTCTTCTTTCTCCTCTCTCCCTTCCTTCTTTTCTCCCTCTTGTCTCCCTTCTCACTTTTCGCTCTCTTCTCTTCTGTCCCTTTTTTCTATTCTCTCTTTCTCTTCTCTTCATTCTAACACAACACATCACAATAATTGTTACGCACATCAAGGCCAAATGCTCATAAAGACAATGATTAAAAAAAACCACAACAAAAAACCCATGTGCCCACATTAACTTTACATCATCATAAACCAGCCTATATCTTTCACACTGAATTACACAACTCGTCCTCTTCATCTTTCTATTTGTTTTCTTTTTACTTTTTTTCCTTCTTCTTCCTCTTGGGGGCTAGTTACACAACCGACATTTATTAATGTTTATATCACAGCTCCTCTCCATTCATTCTGTTTCTCCTTCAAGGTCAGACCACATGAGCTTCACACACAAAAAATAACATTAACAAAAAAAACAAACAACAACCGCCCCCCCCCCCCCCCAACCCCCCACCCCACCTCCCATCGTCCAAATGGTGATGAAACGTGATTCTGTCCGTTTAACGTGCCGGGTCTTGGTTTGTGAGTGGCCATCTGGTGATTTACTGGTCCTTTTAGCGACCAGAGGTGACGCATGAAGGCCGGGGCCGCACTGCTTAGTTGTCCGAATAATTGGGTTCTGATTTGCAGTCATACAAGGGAGGCAGGAGGGGGTGTGGGTACTATTGGTTTGATGTTCATGCTTGGGATGCTTGCAGCGTTTGTCTGTAAATTATACTACACACAGGGGAGGATGCTCCAGTGTGGAAAAGTGGACTTCAGACAGAGTTTAGGAAGAAGGGGGATGGGGGAAAGGAGGGAGGGAGAGGGATGTGGGGAATGAGGCTGTTTAGCCATCTGTCTGTTTGTTTGTTTATCTGTCTGTCTGTTTCTCTGTTTCTCTGTTTCTCTGTCTCTGTCTCTGTCTCTCTCTCTCTGTGTTTCTCTGTTTCTCTGTCTCTGTCTCTCTCTCTGTGTTTCTCTGTTTCTCTGTTTCTCTGTTTCTCTGTTTCTCTCTCTGTTTCTCTGTTTCTCTGTTTCTCTCTCTCTCTCTCTGTCTCTCTCTCTCTCTGTCTCTGTCTCTGTCTGTCTCTCTCTCTCTCTCTCTCTCCCTCTCTCTCTCTCTCTCTCTCTCTCTCTCTCTCTCTCTCTCTCTCTCTCTCTCTCCTCTTCTCTCTCTCTCTTCCCTCTCTCATCCTCTTCATCTTTCTATTTCTTTTCTTTTTACTTTTTTTTTCTTCTTCTTCCTCTTGGGGGCAGTTACACAACCGACATTTATTAATGTTTATATCACAGCTCCTCTCCATTCAAAGTCCTTCGGATGAGACTTTAAACCGAGGCCCCGTGTGCGAACGCACGCAGAACATCTTGCGCACACTTTAAATCCTGTTCCGCTTTTCGTAAGAGTAGGCCATCGTGTGCCGGTGGGAACAGATGACAATATTTACAAAACTGCATACACACGGGGACCGGATGAAAAAAGCACATGATTGCTTATTCTGTTATCCTTGATATAAAAGAATAAAAAGAATGAGACACGCACGTGCTCATGTACGCACGCATGCACTCACACACGGACACACACAGACGCGCAGGCAGGCAGGCAGGCAGGCAGGCAATTAGGCGCCTGCCACACGCGCACACACACACACACACACACACACACACACACACACACACACACACACACACACACACACACACACACACACACACACACACACACACACACACACACCACACACACACATACCTTGGCAGGGTGATGGAGATGGAGATGTCTGTTGAAAGTAGGAACAGATACGAGGTGTAACTACAGGGAGAAGGGTTATAGGTAGGAAATACGTGTGTCTGGAATCTGGATTTGAAAGCATCAATATTAATATAGACTTTAGGCGAAGTGAGAGAGGGAGGTCATTCCAGATGGATGGACCAGAAACAGAGAAAGAGCGGCGGCCAACAGTGGTTTGTTTCAATCTAGGTATTTGAAAGCATAAGGCATCTGCAGCAGAATAGAGGGAGCGAGATTTAGAGTATAGAAGAAGACAGATACAGAGGCAGGAGGGTGCAGCTTTGTTTGTGGTAACATTTTATAACAGAGGGAAGCAATCTTATTCTTCACTCTGTGTGAGACAGGCAGCCAGTGAAGAGATCAAGATATGGTCTGCTACCTTATGTAGTCATTTGTGTGGTTTGATCCAGACCACGAACATTTTTTTTTTCAGAATTGGATAGTGTTAAAATGAGATCAAAATGAATGCAGCAGCTTTTTCGTTTGTTTGTTGTCTTTTTTATGATTGTATGCCACTGTCAGTCATGGTACATTTTGCTATATTAGATACGGGTGCGCCACCTGGGGCACAGTACGTCACCACAAGAGCAGCGCCACCTTTTCCCCTTGTTTCTGCCTGTATGAGTATTTGATGCTCTATGAGACTGGGTTTTCTCGGCGGGATTCTGCAAGGGACAACTCTTTTATTGCCTTGGGTTCTTTTACGTATGCTTAATGTGTGGGGCATTGTGGACAGGCCTTGGGTGGAACGATCTACCACGGAGGGCGGAGGACCGTGGGGAGTGGAGGAAGCTGGTTGCAAAATCTTCAGTTGTGCCCCCACGGTCCACGGGACTAGGGGACGGGTGAAGGTGAATGTGTGGGGACCTCCGTTTATCATCTCTTGCAGGAGACTAGCACCCTGACCACCCTTCAAGGTCTAGTAGATGGAGCGAAATATAGGGTTCAAACATGGATAGATCTACACGTCTCACTTTCTAGGCAGATGCGTTACCTTAGCTAGACCCCTGACCCACCATACCGCCAGGAATTAGCTCCTGCCATCAGTTCGTTGTCTTGGGATCGTCACCCTGTGTAAGTTTCTCTGACCAACACCGTAGCTGAGTGGGTCAGCTGGTGTGACTCCCATCCTGCCTATCCATGCGAGCTGATGTTTGAATACTATGTTGTGGTAGTTTTCGTGATACTATGTTTACAGAATCGGTCAAGCCATCGGGCCCTTTCAAGATCTCCTGACCACAGTAAAAAAAAACACAAACTAAAGTGGTATGGGCACGTCGTAAGATCAACAGGGCTTGCCAAGACGATTCTGCAAGGAACTGTGCAAGGCGGGAGAAGGAGAGGCAGGCAGAGACAGAGATGGGAGGACAACATCCGACAGTGGACGGGCCTCAGGCTGAGTGACACCCTGAGAAAGGTCGAGGACAGAGGGAAATGGAGAGAGCTGGTTGCGAGGTCTTCCACGGCGCCCCTACGGTCTAAATAGACTACGGGATAGAAGAAGAAGATGTTTACATGTTTACTGTTTTTACGTGTGGCTCGTAACCCGGGTGAATTTCTCTGTCTTTGAAAAAATAAAGTATTGGAATTTGAATTTTAAGGTTCGAATTATGGCGGCAGTGTCTGGCAAATTAAGGTTGGGGAAGTCTTATGATCTCCTTTGTAAACTTTACGTATAGACCTGCCGGTGTCTTCATTCCATTCGTGTCTATACACTTGCAGAAGATTAAATATGCGTATTAAATATCCCGTCATTCATGTCAGCATTCGGTGAGGTGAGGGAAACACGAACATACCCAGCATGCACCCTGTAGCTGGAGAGGAATGGGCTGAGAGAAACTCTCTGAAGAATGCATTGCAGTATGGAAAACTGCACACGAGAGAAGTCTCTCTCTATCTGTCTCTGTCTCTGTCTCTGTGGCTCTGTGGCTCTGTCTGTCTGTCTGTCTGTCTGTCTGTCTGTCTGTCTGTCTGTCTCTCTCTCTCCCTCCCTCTCTCTCTCTCTCTCTCTCTCTCTCTCTCTCTCTCTCTCTCTCTCTCTCTCTCTCTCTCTCCTCTCTCTCTCTCTCTCTCTCTCTCCCTCATTCTCTCTCTCTCTCTACCTCTGTTGGTATCCAAGTGTGTACGTGACTACATCAACATTACTCTGCTTGTTATCTTTTCAATGTTTTCTTTTCGTAGTACACCCATGAAATAAATTATTGTTTCATTTCCGC
>JASPKP010000768.1:25000-32500 GCA_030674155.1 Stramonita haemastoma
CGCTCACATTAAATAATGAGCGGACAGGTTTACAGGTTTACAATACAACCCCGTCGAATCCAGACATGAAGCCGCCATGTTTCAGTCAATGTTTATAGTCCTGGGTTCAGCGAAAACTCTGTCACGGGATTTTTTTAAAATCAAAGTTAATAACGTCAGACGAGCATAAATTACGTCAGAGCAGCCTTTCTTGTATCTCGGCCTGTATCTAGATTTGACATGATGACATAAGATCTGAATTTTGATCACTAAGGCCGCGGCCATAGTAAACCCGTCGTTTTGACGCCGTCAAAACGACGGGCCGGGTGAAAAATGCTGCCCGGCTGAATTACTCTGTGGCGTCACTGAAAAACGGCTGAGCGTGGCCATAGTAGACCCGGCCCGGCCCGTTCTTTTTAACCCGTCGTTTTGACGTTCGAGCAACACGTCCGTTTGCCGGGTCGACGGAAAGGAAAATAATCAAGAAAAACTTATTTATGGTGCTTCAAAAATTCTGACTACACAAACTAGTAAATTAACCTTTCCCGATTACATTCCAATGGTTTTGATAAAAGTTTTGGGGGGAGATTTTACGTAAAAACACTTTTTATGTCGAACTATTTTCTGTCGATTTGCGTCACCGCGGCAGCCTCATTTTTACGTCACTCGCAGTCTCGGGGTGACCATATTGTCAGAAAGAGACGGGCCGGGTTGACTATGGCCGCTTTGACGGATCCGTTCTCCCGTCAAAGAGACGGCCGTCGAAACAACGGGACGGGCCGGGTTTACTATGGCCATAGCCTAAGGCCGCGGCCATAGTGAACCCGTCATTTTGACTCCGTCAAAATGACGGGCCGGGTGAAAAATGCTGCCCGGCTGAATTACTCTGTGGCGTCACTGAAAACGGCTGTGGGTGGCCATAGTAGAGCCGGCCCGGCCCGTTCTTTTTAACCCGTCGTTTTGACGTTCGAGCAACACGTCCGTTTGCCGGGTCGACGGAAAGGAAAATAATCAAGAAAAAACTTATTTATGGTGCTTCAAAAATTCTGACTACACAAACTAGTAAATTAACCTTTCCCGATTACATTCCAATGGTTTTGATAAAAGTTTTGGGGGGAGATTTTACGTAAAAACACTTTTTATGTCGAACTATTTTCTGTCGATTTGCGTCACCGCGGCAGCCTCATTTTTACGTCACTCGCAGTCTCGGGGTGACCATATTGTCAGAAAGAGACGGGCCGGGTTGACTATGGCCGCTTTGACGGATCCGTTCTCCCGTCAAAGAGACGGCCGTCAAAACAACGGGACAGGCCGGGTTTACTAACGGGCCGGGCCGGCTCTACTATGGCCACGCACAGCCGTTTTCAGTGACGCCACAGAGTAATTCAGCCGGGCAGCATTTTTCACCCGGCCCGTCATTTTGACGGCGTCAAAATGCCGGGTTTACTATGGCCGCAGCCCAAGTCAGAGACTGTATAAGATACAGTCTTTGACCAAGTGTTGATTGTCCATCTTGACGTCATCCGGTCTTCATTCAGTTCGTCAAGGTTTGCTTGATGTGGTCGAGGAAATTTTCTTCCTGGAGTTAACATCAGTGCTGACTCCACCCTCCCCAAAAGTCCTTCGGATGAGACTTTAAACCGACGCCCCGTGTGCGAACGCACGCAGAACATCTTGCGCACACGTTAAATCCTGTTCCGCTTTTCGTAAGAGTAGGCCATCGTGTGCCGGTGGGAACAGATGACAATATTTACAAAACTGCATACACACGGGGACCGGATGAAAAAAAGCACATGATTGCTTATTCTGTTATCCTCGATATAAAAGAATAAATAAATAAAATAAAAATAAATGAATAAATAAAATATTATGTAATTTTTGTTGCACACCTTGTTTGATAGGCTCCTCTCTCTGTGTCTCTCCCTCTCTGTCTCTTTCTCTCTCTCTGTCTCTCTCTCTCTCCCCCTATCTCTCTTTTTCTCTCTCTCCCCCTATCTCTCTGTCTCTGTCTATCTTCTTCCTGCCAGAAATAATAATATTAACACTATTACTCCTGTCAGTATATTGCGATTTTACAGATCCAGGATGTAAGCATTTTCGTGCTGTCATTTTAGTTTTTTCCCAGTGTTAAAATACACAAATCAATTGTGCCAGACGAGCGCTGAGGTAGGTCTAAACGATTGTATCTATCTATCTATCTATCTATCTATCTATCTATCTATCTATCTATCTATCTATCTATCTATCTATCTATCTATCTATCTATCTATCTATCTATCTATCTATCTATCTATCTATCTATCTATCTATCTCTCAGTCTGGCGACCGTGGGGGCACCCATGAGGACTTGACAACCAGATCCCTCCATTCCTCTCTCTGTTCTGCCTTTCTGAAAGCTTTGTTGAGTTCTAGGCCTGTCCATTCGCTGATGTTGTCCTCCCATCTCTTCCTTGGTCTGCCTCTTTTTCTTCCTTCTTGGACAGTGCTTTGCAGTTTTGTTTTTGCAAGTCGATTTGATCTTGTGACATGCCCATACCATTAATTTAAGTTTACATTTCTTTACGATTGATAGAAGGTTTCAGTAGGAACCAAATGTTTGCTGGATTCTGTTATGCATGTCTTCGTTGCTTATGTGGTCTCTGTAGGAGATGCCTGGGAGTCTCCGGAAGCATCTCATCTCATCTAAACGATTGTAATTGAAAATTAATGAGCTTTAAAAGATTGAATCCCGAATCCATGTTCTGTGCTGAATTCAAACACGACTTTTGTTCTGCAAAACCTTTCTTCGTTGTATGAAAAAAGGAGAAAACAGCTTCCACAGGTCTGACCCTAGAAGAAACTTGTGAGCGATTGACAGCGCTTCCGTCCTTCTGAACTTCGAGTTATCGTACCTAGCAGCTGGTGAAAAAACAGTATAACGTCCCTTTGCCTTTAAAATGAGCGCCAAACAAGAATCTTCTACTGAATATTCAGGACATGATGTGACGTCATTTCAATGAACAGACCAGTGTTTTGAAGAAAATGTCGTGCGTCTGTATGTCAGCCCCTATTGTAAACTTGAGGCATGTCTTCTCTGATCTTCGAACACTCAGACAAAGACTATTGTTGACTGTTAAATGAGCGAAAATGCGTTGGGCTATTTCAGGCATTTGAGACAGGTGGGTTTTTTTTTTTCATGACATTAATCTGCTTGCTAAGATCATACTACGCACATATGCCGATGTCACACTGGTAATTCTTTTTGCTTGAAGATCGAGACATGACGTCATTTTTAAGGGCTACGCTTGTCTGACGCTAAAGACAAACAGTGCGTCATCAGCTATTCATAGACTACACACAAAAAGAAGCAAACAAAAAATACTGGCGCATAGCTTTATATAACTGGAATTTTTTTTTTTTAAGAAATGAAAAGCTAAATGTGGCATTTTAATTTAACGAATTTGGTTTTCTGTTCTTCGGCTAAGTCCAAGGTTCGCCAGGGCTGAGATTTTGCATAAGCAACAGCCTTTATTCACCATGAGTGTAGCCGCATTCCGATTTCGTGGAGTTAAATTACAAATGATTTTTTGTGCCTTGTGGCGTGAAGTTCTGAATGAACAAAGATTCATGGTTGAACAGTATCAATATGAAGCGAACTACCGCGTCTTTACTGTCATTGTTGTTGTACGGTTTGTTTGTTTTTTCAATGTATTTTTACAATACTTTATTTTTGTATACATCCTTTTGCACAGCAATCAAGAGAATGACTTGTTTGTATGTTGCCAGTCTGATTTATACGCTGAATTGTCCTCATCACATTTGCTTAATTATTTGACCAACATGTAATTATACATATTGATCATGTTAGTATATGAATCAGTCATCTGTTGCAAGTACTGTGAAGTCACCCATCACCAATGATGACAGGACTATCCGAAATTTGATTGCTGTCCCGTCAAGGTTATGTTTGTCTTTTTGTGTGACATTTTATCTGAGATCATTTCTGTTTAAACCAAGCTGACTGACTGGCTTGACACACGTGTCTCTTTGATCTTGAAGAATCCTGTTTCCCAAACATGTTTCACTGATTTATTTCTCTGCAGCAAAACTCATATCTTGACATGGTGGATAGATGGTCTAGATAGGTAACGCGCCTGTCTAGAAAGCGAAAAGTCCGGGTCGGAGTGTGCGGTGCTTCGAATCCCGTTTGGGCCCCAAACTTTTCCCCCATCTATTAGACCATGAAAGGTGGCCTAGGTGCTAGTTTTCCGGATGAGACGATAAACTGAGGTCCTGTGTTTACACATCATTATTTAGCGCACGTAAAAGAACCCACGGCAACAAGGGGGTTGTCCCTGGCAAAATTCTGTAGAAAAAAAAAGCAATCTGATAGAGAAACAAATACAGTTGCTGACAGGAAACACACAAAAAATAATGGGTAGGCACTGCACTTGTGGCGACGTGACGCACTCTCCACGGAGGGAGCAGCCCAAATTTCACGCAGAGAAATCTGCTGTGACATAAAGTGGTATGAAGAAAAATGAATAAAAATGAATAAAGATGAATGAATAGAATAAATAGAAATGAATAAAACTAACAGAATTATTTCAGTTTCCATCAGAACTGTTGAATGAACGTAGATTACTTCAAACCAGCACCCGTTTTTATGGAAGCCAGCTTAGCAAACTGACATTTATGACGTAAAACAGGCCAGTTTTATCTCGCACTTTGCAATGTGCACTTTTACGTCAGCATGTTTTCTCCTTACAGTTGTCATGACGGGGCTTGATATGGCTTATTATAGAAAGTTATGACACATAGCGTGTGGCAGCCACACGTAGTATAGGCCCACGTCCCCACAGACAATAAAAAAGCGAAGATGGAAACAAGAAAAGGGTTTGATGATCACTCAACACTGCACTCCCCAAAGGCATCCACGTACGCAGAACATCGGATGGCCTAGTGGTCAGAACATTGCGCTGGCAATTTGAAGACCCGAGTTCGAGTCCGGTCGAGGAGATTTTTCTCCTGGAGTTAACATCAGTGCTGACTCCACTCTACCCAAAAGTCCTTCGGATGAGACTATAAACCGAGGCCCCGTGTGCGAACGCACGCAGAACATCTTGCGCACACGTTAAATCCTGTTCCGCTTTTCGTAAGAGTAGGCCATCGTGTGCCAGTGGGAACAGATGACATTTACAAAACTGCATACACATGGGGACTGGATGTCAAAAAGCACAAGAGTGCTTATCTCATTATCCTCGATATAAAAGAATAAATCAAATCAAATCAAATCATGCGCACACGTTAAATCGTGTTCCGCTTTTCTTTCTTTCTTTCTTTCTTTTTCTTTATTGTTTTGTATCCAGGATAATGGAATAAGCATTAATGTGCTTTTTTTTTTTTTACATCCAGTGCCCGTGTGTATGCAGTTTTGTAAATCTTGTCATCTGTTCCCGACGGCACACACTGACCTACTCTTACGAAAAGCGGAACAGGATTTTACTTGTGCGCAAGATGTACATATAGTAAGCGCAGATGGAAACAAGAAAATGGTTTGATGATCACTCAACATTGTACTCCCATAAGCATCCATTAAGGGTGGGGGGTAGCCCAGTAGTTAGAACATTGTGCTTGCAATCTGACGACCCGGGTTCACATCTTGTTTAAGGGGATATTTTCTCCTGGAGTTAACATCGGTGTAGACCCTCCCCTCACCCCCAAAGTCCTTCGGATGAGACTATAAACCGAGGCCCCGTGTGCGAACGCAAGCAGAACATCATGCACACACGTTAAAACCTGTTCCGCTTTTCGAAAGAGTAGGCCATTGTGTGCTGGTGGGAACAGGTGACAAAATTTACAAAATTGGATACACATAGGGGCTGGATGTAAAAAAGCACAAGAGTGCTTATCTCATTATCCTCGATATAAAAGAATAAATCAAATCAAATCAAATCAAATCAAATCAAATCATGCGCACACGTTAAATCCTGTTCCGCTTTTCTTTCTTTCTTTCTTTCTTCTTTTGTATCGAGGATAATGGAATAAGCGTTCATGTGCTTTTTTTCCCCCATCCAATGCCCGTGTGTATGCAGTTTTGTAAATCTTGTCATCTGTTCCCACCGGCACAGACTGGCCTACTCTTAAGAAAAGCAGAACAGGATTTAACGTGTGCGCAAGATGTTCTGCGTGCGTTCGCACACGGAGCGTCTGTCGGTTTATAGTCGTAAGAGTAAGCCATTGTGTGCCGGTGGGAACAGATGACAAGATTTAAAAAACTGCATACAGTCGGGGACTGCTTGGAAAAAAGTACATGGGTGATTATTCCGTTATCCTCGATATAAAGCAATAAATAAAATAAAATAATTCATGAAGGGGGACGGGACAGCCTAGTGGTTAGAACATTGCGCTCGCAATCTGACGACCCGGGTTCACATCCCGTTTCAGGGGATATTTTCTCCTGGAGTTGATATCAGAGCAGACCCTACCCCCCAAAAAATGTCCTTCGGATGAGACTATAAACCGAGGCCCCGTGTGCAAATACAGGTAGATCATGCGCACACTTTACAAATCGTTCCGCTTTTCGAGAGAGTAGGCCATTGTGTGCTGGTGGGAACAGATAGCAAAATTTACAAAACTGGATACACACGGGGGATGGATGTAAAAAGCACATGAACGCTTATTCCGTTATCCTTGATACAAATGAAAAATAGACAGATAAAGAAAGAAATGAATACAATAAATGAAAAAAATGAATAAATGAATAAATAAATAGATAAATCAAAAAATAAAAAATATAAATAAATAGATAACCCCATCAAAATCTATGACATAATGTTCCACAGCAGATTATTTATCTAATTCCTGTGTTTCCTTTCTCGTGGTACTCTGACTGGGCTGTCTTAGTGAGAAGGAAAACCAATGCATCTCAGCGTCATAGTTACTACAGTCTCTGATACTCCTGACCTACACAGTCAGCAAAAAGCCAGTCAGCAAAGTTAAAGTTAAAGTCTGTCCCGAGCCTAAGGCTCATCAGGCCGGTGCTTATCCCGGTTTCTGTGGCGTTAAGCGACTGAGAGTCATAGACTCCCCCCTGGATAGGACGCCAGTCTATCGCAGGGTTAACCCCCAACACAAGGTTGGTACCCCTTTTACACCTGGGTGGGGTGAGAAAATAGCCGTAAAGTGCCTTTTCCTAGGGCACAACGTCATAGCCGAAAGCTGGGATCGAACCCGCAACCTTTAGATTACGAGTCCAACGCCCTAACCACTAGACTACAGCGGCACCAGTCAGTAACCTTCAGTAACCTAGAGGTAACATGCCTCTCTAGGAAAACCGCCATGGCGCAGTGGTTAGCGCCTTGGATTCCAGACTGGAAGATCGTGGGTTCGATTCCCATTGTCCATTTAGTCATGTTGTCTATTTAGTGAAGGTGTCTGTTTTATTCCCTCTTAGTCCATTCTCCTGATCCCCCCCAACCCCCCCCCCCCCCCCCGCCAACCCCCCACAACAACCCCAAACAAGCCAATTCTCTCCCACGC
>JASPKP010007683.1:0-2500 GCA_030674155.1 Stramonita haemastoma
TTTTGTTTGTGGGGAACGTGGCTTCTGATTGTGTGTGTGTGTGTGCGCGCGCGCGCGCTCGTGCGTGCGTACGTGTGTGAATGCGTGCGTGCTGAAGTTTCCCCAGAGAGTTGTTCAAGAATGCATAAAATTGATCACACGCTACATTACATCTGCAAAACTGGAATCAGTTACTTAACAGATGCTTCACTAACCCCCAAACACTCCATGCACTGGCCAAGCTTCGTGGAGTGGATACTGGGTATTAACTACCCTGATTCAGCAACCTCTGAATGCTGATGACATACATGGCAACATTTCTCAACAGGCAGGCCTATACTTGATTTCCTTCTTGTGATGTATGCAAGAGGAAAAGTTAAGAAACAAGGAGGAGGCTACAGGTCATTGTGACAGCGTGCGGTTGTTGCCATGTGTCGTTGTGACCACATGTTGTTAATGTTGTGACCACATGTTGTGACCACATGACGTTGTGGCCAAGTGTTGTTGTGACCAAGTGTTGTTTTGACCAGGTATTGTTGTGACCATAAAAATTAATTATTGTGACCACATGTGACCATATATATGTGACGCTCCACCACATGAGTCGCATCGCACCATTGTTCAGTGTTTAGTTGTTACCATTTTGTTAAACTGCATGCAGTAAAACGGCTATCCAATACAGGAAATAGATTGAAAATCAGACAAGTCTACGAAAAGGTATTACAAATTGAAATGAGAGAGTGCAGAAAGTGACAAAATGAGAAAAAGACAAGTTTTGAATCGTACTTGGTGGTCAGAATGAGGGCTTAGATGTTTTTAAATGCGCTTTTAAAGCAAAAGGAAGCAAGAGTTACGTCTTGATACTTCAGTGCACGGTAGAAGAATGATTATAGTTTTATGATCAACCAAAATCTCAAAATCGGCAACCTGACCGCCACCTGCCTAAAATGGCTTCAAGCAGAAAAGTGAATGAGGTGCAAAGCGACTCATTTTGTGGTGGAGCGCGTCACATATGTCGTTGTGACCACAGTCAGGTAGTTCTGACCCCATGTGGTTGTAACCATGTGTCGCTTTGACAAGGCGTCATCACAACGACACATGGTCACGATAGGATCCGGAACATTGCTGTACACATGCTGACATAGAAGATTGTACAATTCTCCATCCTTTCTCCATGAGGCTTGGCCCAGTCCAAAGCTCTGTCACTTACTGATTGATGTAAGCTAAATGCCAAGGCATACATTAAAATGTTGTCATATTGCAAAATGGTCTGTTGAGATTGTGTTCACCATAACAAGCAATCTGCTACAGAGGGCGGAGGACCGTGGAGAGTGGAGGAAGCTGGCTGCAAAATCTTCAGTGTCCTCGGGACTACGGGACAGGTGAGGGTGAAGGATAACAAGCTGTTAGCACAGCAATGTGTACTCTTCCTTGGATTATTAACAAAATAATATCCCCAGAAGTCGGAGTTCGGCTGTTTACATGGCGGTTGAAAACAGTCATTCACGCGAACTTTCTATCCAATGTGTATTTACAGTCTCACAACAATGCCCCGAATGTGATGTGGGTGCACAGTTAGTCTGGATTATCTTCAGGATGTTAAGCTGGGGAACTCACAGCCACTTTTAAAAATTTGTATTCTATACCACTTTATGTCACTACAGATTTCTCTGCGTGAAATTCGGGCTGCTCTCCCCGGGGAGAGCGCATCGCCACAAGTGCAGCGCCTACCCATTATTTTTTTTTTTCTTTTTCCTGTCTGCAACTGTATTTGTTTCCCTATCTGAGTGGCTTTTTTCTACAGAATTTTGCCAGGGACAACCCTCTTGTTGCCGTGGGTTCTTTTACGTGCGCTAAATAGTGATGTGAGACACACGGGACCTCGGTTTATCGTCTCATCCAAAAGACTAGCACCCAGAGCACCGCTCATGGTCTAATGTATGGGGGAAAAGTTTGGGGCCCAAACGGGATTTGAACCGACCGCACACTCCGACCCGGACTTTTTGCTTTCTAGGCAGGCGCGTTACCCCTACACCACCGATCCACCTACACAACTCCAATAGTGACTGTTTAGATTCGATACTTACATTTACTTTATTTATGCCTCTGGATTGGTGGGGGAAAAGGGCCGCAACAACGCCCCTCCAATAGGTTGGGTTCTGGGAGATCCTCTTCAGCTCGGCCCACGTCATTCCGGCTGCCTTCGTCTCTGTTTCGATGCTTCTGCGCCAGGTCTGTTTTGGTCAACTAAGATTCGACCTACAAGTGATGAAATGACAATGCGTGTGTGTGCGTGTGCGAATGTGCCCACTGTGTGTGTGTGTGACTGTGTATATATACGCGCACACAGCGCGCGTATGAATTGATATGATTTAATACTGGCGAGTTTATGACTGTCTTATATATTGCTCATTTTCACGTGACATTTTTTGTATCTTGCGATGTGTGCAGCAGCATGCTGATGTTCGGATACTGTCTTGTGATATTTTTTTCTGTGATGAATGTTACCCTGGTTATTGTT
>JASPKP010007683.1:10000-12482 GCA_030674155.1 Stramonita haemastoma
CTCTTGAGGGTCAGGGAAGGTAAAGCAGCGAGGGAGAGGAGATGGCGCGGCCCTCAAAAAGCTGGCCCCTAGCGAAGTGAGGTCTCTGATGCCTCGCTCCCTTCCCTACGAACACTTAGGTTATGGGACACCTTTACCTTTACCTACAGATGACAATATACAAACTTTGTGTTATTACACGTTTATTGAACCAACTTTTCCAAACCACGTGACTCAGTCTGTTCTGGTGCTTTGTAATATTTTCATCCGTGATATACTTTTTTACAAAAAGCCCAACAATGTCTGGAATACACAGAAAAGACATATTTTTAAAAAATCTCTTTTTTGTGCTCAAAAAGTTTCTTCAAACTATCCCAATCCATCTCACCTCCCATCCCACCCCCTCCCCTTCACCCCTGCAGCCTCCCCCCCCCCCCTTTTCTTCTTTCAATTGCGCCCCATATGTTTGATACCAGCGATGTCCCATTCCAGACCCACGCTCGTGCACTCGTGGCATTTCTTGTCCTGTGCCAGCGCCTCTCAAGACACGAGCACTGCTCCCAGATAGCGCGTGTCGCGCACGTGCCTGCCGCCGAGGAGCCTAGGTGGCAAGAGAATGATCTCCTAAAGAACTCTTAGTAGGAGACTGGTTGGTCCTCCCAGTAGAAGAGGAGAAAGAGAGAGAGAGAGAGAGAGAGAGAGAGAGAGAGAGAGAGAGAGAGAGAGAGAGAGAGAGAGAGAGAGAGAGAGAGAGACAGAGAGACAGAGACAGAGACAGAGACAGAGAGAGAGACAGAGAGAGAGAGAGACAGAGAGAGAGAGACAGACAGACAGACAGACAGACATAGAGACAGAGAGACAGAGACAGAGAGACACAGACACAGACACAGACACAGACACACAGAGAAAAAGAGAGAGAAGACGAGGAGGAAGAGAGAGAGAGAGAGGGAGATGAGTTATGCGGAGGAAGTCAGGGTCATATTTAATAAGGCCCTTATCAAGCACGTGCCGACCTCTGACAATAGAAAAAAGGCGCTAGCTGGTCTCTGCTCACCCTGGCCCTGGTCCCCCCCCCCTCCCCCTTATTCCTCGCTTCAAGCAGCTTGAGCACGTTCCGCCTCTGTCAGGCCCGTCTCCATTGGAAAGCCTTTGTGGCCTGTTTACCATGTCGCCTCCGTCTTCTGGCCGTCTTCCCGATGACGAAGGCCCCCTGTGCCGGCACGATTGATTGGTATAGGGGACGCCGCTTCATTCATCAGAGTACTACCGCATTCTGACGGATGTCATTGCAAGGCGTAGTTCGTTCTTTCTGGGCATGGTATGGAGAAGGGAGGACATTTTTCCTCATTCATCCATTAAGCTATATCTGCTGAATTCCGTGAGTGAGAGAGAGGGAGAGGAAAGAGAGAGAGAGGGGGGGGGGGGGAGGGGAGAGAGAGAGAAGAGAGAGAGAGAGAGAGAGAGAGAGAGAGAGGAAGAGAGAGAGAGAGAGAGAGAGAGAGACAGACAGACAGACAGACAGACAGACAGACAGACAGACAGAGACAGAGACAGAGAGACAGAGAGAGAAGGGGGGGGAGGGGTAGTTTGAAACTGCACCGATAGCTTTTTTTTTCTTTTTATTATTCGATCACAAAAAGTTGATGCGTTTGAATTGCCCAAGATTGCTACCCACAAAAAAGTTCAGAAAGCTACACAACTGTCCAAAACTGCAACAAAAGAAAAGTTTAGAAAGCTACAAAAGTTACAGTTAAGAAAAGGATACTTTTGTGATCAAATAAAAATGTCGACATTTTTTCCAAACAGCAAATAGTTGAAGAAATGGCGAAACTTTTATGAACAGTATGAATACCAGCGTATCAATAAAAGAAATTGCTTATGCAGCTGTGATGTTTTTGGTATCGGTTTAAGGAGAAGGTTCTAACGCAAAAAGATCACGTCTGTGTAATTTTTTCTTCCTTATAATTATGTCATTGCACATATATAACAGATATATCAAGGAACTCAGATGTCAAGGAAGAGAGTGGAGTTGAGAAAAAAAAATGGCAGGGTGACACAAAGATCGTTTCGGTTGGCTGGCTGGCTGGCTGGCTGGCTGGGGGGTTTTCCCGTTTTTTTTCGGGGTGTGAAGTAATTTATTGATGTTGCTTTTGTTTCGTTTCTTTGTTTTTGATGTTTCATTTGTTGTTATTGTTGTTGTTAATATTGTTGCTTTTGAAGGAGCTGCGCGCGCACACACACACCTGAAGAGAATTAACTTCAGTATAAAAAAAATCTTGACAGACTTGACCATCACCGCAACCACCGAAACCAACAACAACAACATCAACAACAACAACGTGAATAACAATAACAAGAAAAAACCCAAAATCACAGCAACACCAAAAACAACACTTCTTCCACCTATAGCAACAACAACAACAACAAGCACAGACAACAACCATAACAGCAAGCAGAACAACCATACTGCCCCCACCCCCCACCCCTAAAAAACCCACAAAAA
>JASPKP010007684.1:0-12482 GCA_030674155.1 Stramonita haemastoma
TCCCACGCGCGGGAATGGTCCATTAGAAAAGCAATCGCCGTAAAAAAAAAAAACGGTTCCACAATGATAAAATATGCACGTTAAAATCCCTCCTTCATGCAGCTGACAAAACACAACATAGGGAAACAATGGGGAATTTATAGGCTAAATTTTTGGAAAAAACCAACCATGCCCCTGCACACCTCACCGAATTTGGAATCAGCTCCTTCGGGTTGGAAAAAAAATGTTGTATATATGCAAAACCTCACCTTTGTGAACCTTGGACTGCAGCTAGCCAAGGAAGAACAAAAAAGTTTTAGTGTTTCACCTCATTCCTTTCAACTTCGTTTTGCGTCCAAAAACTTAAAACACTATATGCTGTCTTTTTAATCTTTTCTTTTTCGAGGATAGGAATAACTAAGTCAAGTGCTTTTTTTTTTTTAACTTTTTGTCCCTTTGTGATGATTTTTTTTTCTGTAAATTTTGTCATCCTTTCTCCCCGGGTGCACTAGGGGCCTTTTCCACCCAAAAAGCCCAACAGATTTAAAAAATTTCCAAGAGTTCTGCGTGCGTTCGCACACATAAAGAAAACTGTAAAATTTTCATCCGAAATTTTTTAAAGGGGGAGGGAATCGGCACTAAATGTGAACGTTAAGGGGGGGGGGGATCCCTTGAACGGGATTGGAACACGGTCAGCAGATCACGAGCGCAATCGCCGCTCTAACCACTGCGCTACCCCCCCCCC
Source organism: Stramonita haemastoma (assembly GCA_030674155.1). Lineage (NCBI taxonomy): Eukaryota > Metazoa > Mollusca > Gastropoda > Neogastropoda > Muricidae > Stramonita > Stramonita haemastoma. The sequence continues at coordinate 725 of JASPKP010007684.1, forward strand.
CTTGACTTAAGAAGTCATCACTGTCAAAGCTGGAAAACAAAATGTCCAAATTTAAAGAACACAATCTTTAACCGAATTCCTTGGTATATAAAAACTGTAGACGTTTCAAAATAAACACAAAAAAAAATCAGGACACTGATTTCTCAAACAGAAATTTAAAGCAACACGCTCCCTCTTGCCATCAAACAGCCCACCTAATCCAACTGATTTTCTTTTTTAACGGACTCTTAAATCAACTTCAACTACGTTGTCTGCAATGACAACAAGCTTGCTCTGGCCGTTAAGCGCCTGCAAGTCAGGCCCGACATCCGACTTCGGTGCGGGAGAGAATTATTTTTTTAAAAGTCTGTCTGGGGAAAATAGGCAGGGGAATGGACCAAAAAGGCAGAAAATAGAGTAGAAGGGGGAGACAGGGGGAAAAAAAAAACAAGGCAGAAACAAAGAAGGGGTAAGAAAGAAATTTCTAGCAAGAATTCCAGAAGGTGGGGATGCTTTTATTCTGACGCCCCCGGCATCCCACGGGAAAATATTCTCAAGTCTGGAGTCTTTTGATTCAAAACATTCCTTAATTCTCCGGCACCAGGTAAAATGACTGACGAAATCGTCATTACATATAACGACCATATTTTCAGTGACTTTTCATACAATGATTGGGAGTTCTGGTGGGCTGTAACATTGATGTTTCACACAAATTATTGGGGTAAAAAGCCAGAGAACATGCGTTGTAGTAAACCATCGCTTTTTAAATACCACTTTGTTCTGTAAATTTTCAAAGATAGTTATTCTTAACAAAAAAATTTTTGTTAATATAAAATTCTTATTTCTTATTTTTTATTTTTAAGGTAATGGAATAAGTAATCTTCTTGGCTTTTGACAACCATCATCGCGTGTATGGAATTTTGAAAATGGTATCTAACCCCACCGGCAACAGTATTTTTTTTTTGCACACAACCCCCCCACACTCTTTGATGCTTTCGAACAGAAAGATAGAAATGTTTTGATTCTTTTTAGTGACTAGCCTATATCGAATGAGGAGGGGACACCCAAAGGGGTCAGAGCTTTCATTTTTCCCCAACTAAGTTAAAGCGGCATCGAGCGTGGTTACAAGTGGGGGGGTACCGTTTGGCGCCCCTTTTTTTTCGTACAGTCCCCCATTCATCTAGCTGTCAAAAAGGGGACCTGCCCCCTTTAGGGGCAGGAAAGAAAGCAGCAAGGGAGAAGATGGGCGCCGCCCTCAATATGGGTGGCCCCCTGAGAAGCTGAGGGCTCTGATGCGTTGTTCCCCTACAACCACAAAGGGTTTTGGGGCACCTTTACCTTTTTATCTTTCCCCTTTTTTATTATTTTTTGCGAATTTTTGAAAATATTTTGTGATTTGAGTTATTCGCTCTTTGCTCAAAACTTTATCGAGGGGGCACACCCAGAAAAAAGAAATGGTTCGTAACCCTTTACAAAAACCAAACAACCATTCACACATCTCAACTGGGAAAACTGAAAAACCTTTGTTTTCGCAATTATAAGACTGAAAAAAAAAACAGGAAAATTTCGTCTTGATATACAACAAAAAAAAAAAGAGAGACCCCGACCCCCCCTCCCCAGCAAAACAATTGATGAAATCCATATTTCGGGGCCTGACGGGTGCCTACCAAACACAGGCGGGACATAACCACGTGTTTGCTGCAAATTTCGGGTTCATTTTTATTTCAAGTTGTTTCAACCCCCGACCCCAAAACCAACCAGGGTGTTACCTGAACCATTTTTTCACTCCAATGAGTTTTACCTCGATTCCAGCATCAACCACTAACTCTATCCCAAAAATCTAACGACTGTCGATCTGAAAAACAACAAGAAAAACAAAGACGGTAATCTTTGCCATTCCTTTCGGCCAATAAAACCAATCGTGGGTGAGACCCACATTTCCCCAATTTACATCCCCTGGGTACAAAAAGAACACAAATCATAGAAAAACATTACCCTTAAAAAAATAATCCAGTTACGAAACATGAGTTATACGTTTATACAGAAAGAATTAACAAAACAGACGAGTTATACTACGTTTTGGGTTTTTGGTGGTTTATTTTTTAAAAAACCTTTTTTTTTTCTAAAAGAATGGTTTTCGGTCGGTCCTAACATATGTTGTCAAAAACCCGACAACATACCCCCACCCTTTCATGTTTTTCTTTTTAATTTTCTACTTCCCCAAATATCAACAATATCAAAAACCTTTTTTTTAGATTGGGGGTCTTTTTTTTTACTTTCATTTAAATTTTTTTTTGATCAAACGCTTCTTGCAGAATGCAGTGGGATACAATCATTAATTATGATTTTGAAAAAAAACTGCCGCAAAATTTGCACAATCGTTACTTTTCCAGGGCCGAGAGAGAAGAAGAGAGAGAGAAGAGAGAGAGAGAGAGAGAGGAGAAGAGAGGGAGAGAGGGAAAGAAAAAGAACAGCAACAGAAGACAACGACAGACAAGGGGCGACAGAAGACAGACAGAGACAGAGACAGAGAAACACAGAGAGAGAGAGAGAGAGGAGAGAGAGAGAGAGAAGAGAGGAGAGAGAGAGAAACATAACCATTCCCTATGAAAGGCTGTACAGCGCAAAACACAAAAATGAAAAAAAACAGAAAGAGACAGACAAAGGACCCTTTTAAATAACAAAAAAAATGAAACAAAGCTGGCCTAAGTGGAGAGGGGGGAAAAAGGGGAGAAAAAAGAGAAGAGAAGAAAAGAAAGAAAAAGAGAGAGAGGAGAGAGGGGAGAGAGAGAGAGAGAGAAGAGGGAGGAGAGAGGAGAGAGAGAAGAGAGAGAGTTCAATCATAACCTTCCCCCTCAGAAAGTGTGTACACACCAACGCAACAAACAAAGTATTATATTATATAATGTTTTTGTAATATAATATATATATTTTTAAAATCTACACAAAACACAAATATATATATATATAATTTATATATATATTATATATACAAAAATTACCCAGCGATAAAGATTGTTGTGTCATCGGCGTCGTGCGTGTTGCGTTGTGCGGTGTGTGTGTGTGCGAGAGAGAGAAAGGAGAGAAGAGAGAGAGAGAGAGAGAGAGGAGAGAGAGAGAGAGGGGAGAGAGAGGAGAGAAGAGAGAAGAGAGAGAGAAAAGGAGACAGAGCAGTAAGAAATAGTGACAGAGAAAAAGAGAGGAGAAACAATACATAAACAGACAGAAGAACAAAGAGGGAACACCCCACAGAGACAAACACAAAAAATTTTGAAGATTGAGAAGAACCCCCCCCCCCCCCCAAAAAAAAAAATAAAAAAAAATAATAATAAAAAATAAAAAATAAGAAAAAGAAAACCTGCCGCATCACAAGTTGGATAAATTTTAGAATCCCCCATTGCGTTTTATTCCGAGACACTGTCCTTCTTGCCAGGCAGCTCTAGACCCCAATTTCAAAACTCACTTAAAAAAACCTCATCGTTTATTGTACACTCCCCAGATTTCAAAACCACTTCAAACCTCTCGTTTATTGACACTCCCCAATTTCAAAACTCACTTCAGAACCTCATTGTTTATTTACATCCTCCTGCGTTAAAAGGAATGATCACCAAATTTTTAAACTTTTACAATTTTAGCTTACTTTCATTAAAAAAATGAAAGGTGTTCCCATAACCATATGGTCGAGGGGAGCCGGGATCAAGACCTCATTTATTGGGGGGACCAAACCCCCATTCCTCTTCTCCGCTTTTTTTTCCCCGTCCCTAAAAATCCGTTTCCCTTGGAGCTGGTGCTGGGGCTGCACTCCAAAAGGGCCGGGCCTCCTTTGTTTAACCCCCCTTTTCTGCTTCCTTCTGGGGCCCCTCTGCCCTCTTCCCGTCATTTTGTTTTTTTGACTTCTTATTGTTTTTCTTTTCACAAATTGGGTCTTGTCTTCCTTCTTTCTTCTTCTTCTGCTTCTGTCTTCTTCTCTTCTCTCTCTGTTCTTCTGCCCTGTCTTCTTCTTCTCTGTCTTTCTCTTCTTTTCTTTTCTCTCTCTCTCTTTTCTCCCCTCTCTCTCTCTCTCTCTCTCTCTCTCTCTCCTCTCCCCCCAAAAGTTCTTGGGGATGAACTTTAAACCGGGGCCCTGTGCGAACGCACGTGAACATTTTGCGCACACGTTAAATTCTTTTCCCGCTTTTTCGAAAGAGTAGGCCATCGTATGCCGGGGGGAACAGATACATTTACAAAACTATATACCACTGGACTGGATGAAAAAAGCACAATATGCTTTTTCCTTTACCTCGATATAAAAAATAAAACAAATCAATCAAATCTCCCCCTTTCTCCCCTCTCCTCTCTCTCTCTTCTCTCTCTCTCTCTCTCTCCCCCCCTCTCTCTCGATTTTAATCAAATTTTGATTAACTTAATGATTATAAAATGCATCTGCTTGACTTTAAAGTTTGAGTCAGTTGGAATTAAGGTTTGTTAAAAACATATTTATCTTTTTTAAAAAAATAATTTCAATGCCTGTGGGGATTGTGTGTTCTTAAAATTTATACCTATTCTTTTTTATTTCAAATCAAAGGGTTTAAGTTCTTGGGTAAAAAATTGTGTGTGTTATTTTTTAAAATACATAGTCCCAAGGGGGCAAGGGAGGAGGGAAAAAATTTTGTAATACCTACTTTTAACCATTAAAAAAAAAATTACTCACTCTTATTTATTTTTTCATTCATTCCTCTCCAAAAAAAAATTATACCTAGAAGGGCGATGTTTTGGGCTGATTTATTAGTTTGAAACAACTTTTTTTCGAATTCGACAAAATAAAGATTTTGGGATATCTACCTCAGAAGGGTATTTTAGGGGAGTGAATATTCATATATTCAAAACAACACGGAAGAATTCTTCGGGGAAAATTTATTTTGGGGGGTTTCAAAATTTAACCCCCCAAAACGGCGGCCTTAGAATTCTAGTAAGAACGAAGAAGACACAGCGCTTGCTAAGGGGGTTTAAAAGCAGGGCACAACCTTTATGAATTTTAGTATTTTAAAAAAAGTAAACAGTGTTTTTTCATGGTCAGGGGAAGGAATTCAGGCCCGCATTAGGAACATGCCAAGGACTAGCAAAATAAAAAAGGGAAGGAGAGTATTTTCAAATTTTTTCCAATTTGCTTTTGAAAAAAAAAAAATGTTGATTTTAGATGTTCTCTTTCCAAATGATATTTTACCCCCATCCATACAAATGAAAAAGGGGTGAAAAACTTTTTTAAGACATATCCTACACACCCTTCATGTAAATTCTCCCAAAACAGCAGGTTTAAAATGAGCGTTAAAAGACGGCTTCCCCAGGCTTTGACAATTTAATTTTTTTTTCCAGGAAATTTGTTCTTTCTTTTTTTTCTTCTCTTTTTAAACAGAAGGAGAGAAAGTGTACCTGCAGTGACCTTTCGTTTTCTTTCGGGTTGTTTCCTTAACTTTCTGGTTTAAGTTGTTTTGTGTTTTGCTTTTTTCGAAGGCGTTCCTTCTTGATTTTCTATAGTCCCAAAACGGGCAAGGGACGTGAAAATAATTTATCGAAAAGCTTATCGTAACCCTGAAAATAAAGATCTCCTCCCCCTCCCCCTCTCTCCCTCTTCTTCCCCTCCCCCTCTCTCCCCTCTCTCTTCTCCCTTTCTCTCCCCCTCTCTCTCCCCTTTTCTTCTCTCTCTTCCCCCTCTCTCTCTCTTTTCTCTCTCTTCTCCCCCTTTTAAAACAAATGTTATGATTTAATGATTTATTTTGTTATAAGAGTTGGGTTTGATTTTTTTCAGTGGTTTACCTCATTATAGCCCATGTTTCTCTTTATTGCGTTTTTTTAAAATAAATTTTTTCATTTGATTCTTACTTATTTCAATTTAAAAAACGTCCCTTTAAAAAAAAATTACCTTAGAATGATTGCTTTCTTATTTTTTGTTTTTTTTTGTTACTTGGCATGGTTTCTTGCTTTTGGATTTGGATCTTTATTAGTTGTTGTTTAGTTAGAGGGATTTTATCTTGATGTATCCCGATAAGGGGCGGAGACTGGATGTAAAAAACCAAGACGTTATTTATTTTCCTCGAATAAAAAATTTGCCTTTCCCGCCCTTGCCTTCCTTGCCTTTTCCTTTCCTGCCTTGCCTTTCCCCGCCCTTTCCTTCTTTCTCTTCTCTCTCTCTCTCTCTCTCTCTCCCTCTCCCCCTCCCCTCCTCTCTCTCTCTCTCTCTCTCTCTCTCTCCCCCCCTCTTCCCCCTCTTCTCTCTCTCTCTCCTGATTTTGACCTTTTCAACAGGAATTTATTATGCCCATTCTCATGCCCAAAAAAAGTGAAAGGGGAAACTACAAAGATATTTAAAAGCAAGTATTAGAGAAAATGCGGATTCAATTGGGACAAAATTTAAATAAATTTTACAACTGGGGTTAAAACGGTTTTTAGGTATGAATCCTTAACTGTTTTCTAGTTTAACAAAGAACTCGCTAACACAGCTTTTTTGGAAAGGCAGACATGGGCCACTTTTTTTTCATCCCCCACAGAAATTGTTTCTCTCCCCTTCTGCCGATTTGATTGTTATCTGAAACAGCCAAAAGGGTTTTTTGAGCATGATCATTTTGCCATCGCCTTCACTTGGTCCCAACAAATTTGAACAAAATTTACACTGCTTTAGAAAGGGGGGTTTCCTAGTACTTTGAAAAATGGTGTCAACAAGATGTTTTGCCTGAATTAACATGAATAATTATGTAGGAATCTGTTTTTCCCCAGCTTAGTTTCCCCCCCAAAATTGGGGATCTTCAAGCAAGGAAAAATAGTTTTTTTAAATGTGTATAAAAAAACCGACAGTTTTTATTTTTGGGGATTTTTTTTATTAAATTATTTTTGATGCCAAGCAAGCCCATCGCTTTTTTGGGTTCAAAATTGGGGGCTTGGGTGTAGCAGGGGGCAGCAAAAAATAAGTCTGCGATCTATTTTGCTTTGAAGCAGTTTTAGAAGTAATAAACGAACACAAAGGATCTTGTCTATACGAAACAAATAGACATCTTATTCTAATTAATTCTGGTGTGACATATTTAGCAAACATTTAAATTTTTGACCAGGAAGAGCCAGACCACCATTAAAAATTTTCAGAATGCTTTTGAATTAAGAGCTAAAGGGGGGAAAAAAAAATGGGGCCCCAAAATACACACTTTTCTTTTTTCAACCAAAACTGATGTCTGGGTAAACAAGCGTTGGAAAATTTAAAAATTGTTGTAATGGCAAGATTGAGTAATCATTACAAAAAACGACAAAAAAAACAGAACCTTCGATAACAAAACTTACTGCCCCAAACCCAATTCTAAAGCTTTAAATGGGGTTCAATCAAAAAAACTAGTAAATTTGTCGGGTGTGTCAAAAAAAAGTTCATAAACTAAGACAAAAGCAGAGTAAACTTTAACATGCTCTTAATAAAAAGAAACAACAAAATAATACACTTTGTTTTATGTTGTCCCCCCCTTTAAAAGACTTTTAATGCATTTAGACTGTTTTGCCCTTGGATCTGTGACACACACACACACGCGCGCACACGCCACGCACGCACGCACCACACCACAACCCCCAAACGCCCAAAATTCCCTTTTTCCACTTTTTTAAAAAGATTTTTTGGTACCTATAACATTGATTGAAACTACAATTACTACTGCTACCCCCCCCCCTTTTACTATTACTACCCTAAATTCTCCACGCTACTGTACTACTGCGCTACTGCTCCACCACCACTCCTCCCCCCCCTCCCCCTCCTTCTAACTACTACTACTACTACTACTACTACTACATACACACTACACTACATACTACTACTACTACTACTACCCCACCACCCCACCCCACAAACCAAACCACCCCTCACCACTCCACTCACCAACAAAGACGAACAACTGTGCGTTTCCGGGAATTCCCACACACAAACAAAGGCTGCCACCGCACTCCAAAACACCTTAGTGATTTGCCGGCTCTGTCCGCCCAAAGGGTCCCCCATGACCAGAGACCGTGCCATGGGCGACAATCCCTCCTCACCTCACTAAACGATTGTCCAAAAATCCTTTTATGGGGGAGAAAGGACGAGTAATTTTCCTTGCAGGGTTGGGGGAGTGCGTCATTTTATCTGAACACAAAAAGGGGAGGAGGAGGGGGAAGGGGGAGGGGGGAGGAGGAGGGGGGAGGAAGAAAAAAAAAGAAAAAAAGAAAAAAGAAGAAGAAAAAAAAAGAAGAAAAAAAAAGAAAAGAAGAAAAGGAAAAAAAGAAGACGACGCTATTATCCTTCTGTACAATCGACGGGGGGATTAAGCCGGGGCAGGTCTGCATTTAAAAGTTGACCTGGGGAACGTTTCGCTTTCCTTCAAAAAAGTTTAAAAAGGGGAGGAGCAAGAGGCAACAGAGAAAACGAGGGAAACAGCATAAGAGGGGACGGGCCTTGATTGTTTGAAAACGGAAAGCAGACGACCACTAAGGGGAGGAACGGGTTTCAAAGCTTCAGGGGTGCCCCCAGTCTTCAAGACCACAGGAAAGCTGAGGTAGGTTTTTCTGATGGACGTAAGCCAGTGTTTCACCCTTTTGAAATTCATCCCATGGACTAGGAAACGGAATTCGAATCTCGCCGGTGCGGGGAATTAGGGGGGGGAAATTTTTTAAAAAATCTCCAAGGGAACTCCAGGGGCAGACCTGTCAGGCCTTTATTCCCTCGTGTGTAAATTTTACAGAAAACAAATATTTTACGTTGGGGATCCCGTCCCTTGTTTTACATTCGGAAGTACGACACACGAAATATGTACATTTTTTAAGCGGATTTCGGCTCCTTTATAGTGGAGAAAGAGGGGGGGGGGATAGCCTAGTGGCAAACATTGCGCGGGGCAATTTGACGGCCCATTCGATTCCATCGAGGGGTTTTTTTCCCCTAAGTTAACAAAAGGTCACTCCCCTCCCCCCCCAAAAGCCCTTGGGATAACTGAAAACCCGTCCCCCCCGTTGCGAACGCACCAAACTTTTTGCGCACACTTAAAAACCTTTTCCCCGCTTTTCGAAAGGGTAGGCCATTTTCGTGGGAACAGTGACTTTTTTTTACAAAAATGTATACACCGGGGGACGGATAAAAAAAAGCACATAGTGTTTTTCTATTTCCTCGATATAAAAGAAAAACATAAAAAAAAGAAATAAAAAAAGAAACGGTCACCTTTGGGTAACCTTGGAGCTGTAGCCGAAAAACAAAAGTGGCGGAAAAAGCGATTTTTTTAACTTATTTGTAGACAGATCAAAAATACGGGATATGAAGTATTCAGGGGGAGAAAAAAGGCTGTATTTAGTACAGAGAACAAGGCTTTGATAATCATAAAAACCCCCCTAAAAGTAACCTGCACACATACACACACACCGCGCGCGCGTCGCGCGTGCGGCACGCCGCACGCACGCACGCACGCACGATGCACCACGCACAAATACATAGCACGGGTGCGCAGTGGCCGCAAGTTCACACCATACATATACATAAATGCAGTACACATGTGAAAGCGTATCGAAACAAATACGCACCCCCGCACGCACGCACGCACGCACGCACGCACCACGAAAACACAAAGGAGAAGAGAGAAAAGAAGGAGAGAGAGAGGGAAAGAGGAGAGAGAGAGAGAGAAAGGGGAGAAGAGGATGCATACGACACACAGACACAAAAAAAAACCACAGACGGGAACACGAGGGACATAGAACAGAGACGAAGCAGACAGACAGCAACATATAGACAAATTGTTTTTTTGCACATCGGGTTGCACGTGCGGTAAGTAGGGTGGTGTGGTGTGTTTGTGTGGTGTGTGTGTGTGTGTGTGCAGGTTTTGAAAGGATGACAAGACTACACAGAGACAGAAAGAGGAAACATTGGTAAATATTTGCGTGCGACAATTATGACAATGTTGTGCGTGCGCGCGCGTCTATTCATCACCATTTACGCAAATTTTGCACACACACGTTTGGAGTGTGCTGTACATGGCGTGCGTGCGTGCGTGTGTGTAATGGTTTTTGTGTTAGTGATATTGTGTATATGTTTGTTATGGGGGTGTGTGTGTGCATGCGGCGTGCCTCTCGCGCCTGTAGTGAGTATCCGGCATGCCACATTTTGGCGAAAAAAAAACAAAAGGGATTGTTTTTTTTCTTTTTTCAAAAGAAAAAGGTTCTGTTGTGCAATGAAGGCATTGATTTTTTTTTTTTTTAGAAAAATTTATTCGTGGTCACAGAAAATAGTTGTTGTACCCTTTTTGCTTGTTACATCATTTACGTTTATTTTATTTTTTTCCTTTTTTAAATTTAAATTTTTGGTGCTTTTTTTTGTACAAAATTTTTTCTTTCGTTTAACTTGATTTCATACTTTTATAATTTTAGTTTTTAAAGGGGTATTTCTATTTTTATTTTAAAATTATATTATTAAAAATATATGTTGTCAAATTATTTCGTTTTTTCCTTTTATAAGAATTTTTCTTTTTTTATCATTTTGGGGTGTGTGTTGTTTTTTTTCTTCGATTTCTGTTTTTTTAAAATCCTTTTATCTTGGTATTAACTTATTACTTACCACGACGCTACCACACCACACCCCACCACACACACACACACACAACACACAAACCCCACACCACGCCCACGTACACCACACACTTCACCCCATCAAGCACGCACCATGCACGCACGCACACACACACGCATGCACGCCGCACAAAAATTTGCCCCCCAACACACACACACCCCAACGTGGGACACACCATGGGCCACACCATGCACCCCCCGCATGCCCCCCACACGCACACACACCACGCACGCACACACACCCACCCGCGGCCCCCCGCCACGCAGTGGGGACCCGCAAAATACATACACACTCGCTCACATTCCAACACATACCTTCTTTTCTGTTTTCCCTGCTGTCTGTCTTCCTGTTCCTTTTTCTGTTCTTTTTTCTGTGCCCCTTCTCTTCTGTCTTTGTCTGCCTTTTCGTCTGTCGTCTGTCTGCGCTGTCTTCTTTTCCTCTCCTCTCCTCTCTCTCTCCCCTCTCTCTTCTCTCCCCCTTCTTCTCTCTCTCCTCTCTCTCCCTCTCTCTCTTCTCCTCCTCTCTCCCTTTCCTTTCTCCACCGAAAGACAGCAAAACTAACCGCCATAGGATCTTGGTGTTATCCCGGCCTTTTAAAAACTGGTTTGACCAAAAAAATAAAAACCGCATTTTAAGGGGGTTTGGGTTTTTTAAATTCTCTAAACTTTTTCAAAATTCTCGGAAAAAAAACTACGAGGGAAAAAAAGAGGACCCAAAAAGAGGGAGAAGAGGGAAGAGAGAGAAGGAGAGAGAGGAGAGAAGAGAAGAGAAGAACAGAGAAGAGAAAAAGAGAAAAAGAACGAGAGAGAGAAGAGAGAGACGAAACAGAACAGACAAAAGACAACAAAACAAAACAGAGACAGAGAGCACAGAGGGGGAAACAGAAGAGGCCCGAAAAAGAAAACAGAAAGGGCAGAAGCAATGGCAAATTTAACGCTTTTTTATGGGGGGGGAGGGGGGGCTGTCTGTCTGTCTGTCTGTTCTGTCTGTCTGTCCCCCCCTCCTCCCCCCTCTCCCCTCTCCTCTCTCTCTCTCTCTCCTTCCTTTCCCCCTCCCCCCCCCTCTCTTCTCCCCCTCCCTCCTCCTTCCCCCCCCTTTTTCCCCCCCCTTTTTCCTTTTCACCTCGCCTTTTTTTTCTCCTTTTTTTTTCCCCCAATTTTAAAAAAAAATTTTTTTTCCATTTTCCCCCAT
>JASPKP010007685.1:0-5000 GCA_030674155.1 Stramonita haemastoma
TGGTCGTCATGGTGATGGTGGTGGTGGGGGGTGGGGTGGTTTGAAGCCTCGAGGTGTAAACTGGCTTGGGGTGGGGGCTGGGAGGGTGCAGGGCTGTGTGGGGGTGGAGGTGAGGACGGGGGTGGGGGTAGGGGTGGTGATGGATCTTGCAAAGGGAGTTCCTCGTTCTGGTGTTCCATTGCAGACTCTGGAATGAAGAGCATCAGAGACATACATTACTTCCTTAGCTGAAACTGGGGCAGTGCGCTGTTGGCTTCCACTCCCCCCAAAAACCTCCCAAGCCCCCCAAAAAACCAAAACACAAAAACGACAAAACAACCACCCCCTAAACAAACAAAACAAAACAAAAACAAACAAAACAAAAACAAAACCCAAACAAACCAAAAAAAACAACACAAAGAATGAAGAACAGTAAGGAAGGAAAGCAGGAAAGAAGAATATAATAAAGAAACAAGGAACTGAAATAGTTAGCAGGTAGGCACGCACTCAGACACATACGTGCCTGTGCACACTTACACTCAAACACACTTTGGACGAAATAGTGAAAGAAGGAAAGAAAAAGATTTGAAAAAGAGGTGTGGTAAGAAGTAAAGATGTAGAAGTAAAGAAAAAAAAGAGAAAAGAACCAAGACAGTTTGATGTTTACTTAAAAAACACACAAAAACAACAACAAGAACAATGAACAATAAAGCAGCAAAGAAAGAAAGAAAGAACTCAGACAGCATGAGGTTTCCTTTAAACGAGAGAGAGAGAGAGAGAGAGAGAGAGAGAGAGAGAGAGAGAGAGAGAGAGAGAGAGAGAGAGAGAGAGAGAGAGAGAGAGAGAGAGAGAGAGAGAGAGAGAGAGTGAGAGAGAGACAGAGAGACAGAGAGACAGAGAGACAGAGAGTGTGTGTGTGTGTGTGTGTGTGTGCGTGTGTGTGTGTGTGTGAGAGAGAGAGAGAGAGAGAGAGAGAGAGAGAGAGAGAGAGAGAGAGAGAGAGAGAGACAGAGACAGAGACAGAGACAGAACAGACAGACAGACAGACAGACAGACAGACAGACAGACAGACAACAAAACAGAGACAAGCAGACAGAAACATATATATATATAATAACTATATATATAATATATAATATATATATATATATATATATATATATATATATATATATATATATATATATATATATAATATATAATGTTTTCCATTTTAACCTGTGCATTATAAACTTTCGTATCAACATGGAAGAGAATAAAAGTTAATTCTTAACACGCATCTTTAGTGAAGTAAATTAACGGTGTTCCACATAACCTGTTGGGGTCTAAAGCGAGGCGTCAGAGACCTCACTTTACTGGGCCAGACATAATGTATGCGTGACCATCCATCTTTACTCGCGTTTATACCTTCCCTAAACCCTGAATGAAGGCGGGTACCCATTAAGGGCTGGATTGAACTGGGGTGACTGTATTGATGCTAATTGCGCAAACGGGCACCATCCCATTAATAACCATGCACGGTGGATGCTGCTTAACATATGGCTGGGGAAAGCGAGTCTCAATCACATTAACCATCATGCTTTAAATGTGGAAGGAGTGCTCTGATCACTCACACTCTAGGACTCGCTAAAGACGAATGTTATCATAATACAAACCAACCGTATCCCATCTCTAATGGCTTTATCTTCAGGATTGGTGGTCTAGAGGTAACACACCTACTTGCTTAGAAATCGAAAAGTCCCGTTTCGAAGCGAGTGATTGTTGGAACTACGTTAGTGCCGGAGAATACCCCCCCCCCCCTTTCCACTAGACCGTCAGTTTCGATCTGGGTGCTAGTCTTTCGGATGAGACGATACGTGTGTAACACGCATTTAGCGCACGTAAAAGAACAAGTAGAGAGTTGTACCTGGCAAAATTTTGTAGACACCCCCCTCTACTCCTAAAGGAAAACACGTACACATTCAGAGAAGGAAAGAAAGAAAAAATAATGGGTGGCGCTGCTCTTTTGGCGACGCGTGCTCTCCCCTCGGAAGAGCATCCCGTATCTTACGCAGAGAGTTGTGCTGCAACTTAAAGCGCTAAACAATACAATACGATACAATGGCATACAACACGGTACGATATAATACAATACATTACAATACAGTACAATATAATACAAAGCAATTTAACACAACACAATGCATCAATCCTTGGCCCAAATACAGTGTTACCGTACAGACAATCTGCGTTTCTGTCGTTTCATAACCTTGACGGACAAACGTAAATAATAATAATAATAACAACACGACATTCCTCGCATCTGCATCGTCCTTTTATTCTAAAAACTGTTGGCTAAAGGTATAATACCCTGAGAGTGTAAGCATAAACCGATGTTATCAAGCAGATAGAGAAAAGCCTGTACTTACTGAAAGGTTAAAGGAAAAAAAGAGAGAAAAGACTGAATAGACTTACCTGAGGCGAAGAAGAAGAAACCGGCATTTAGCCAAGTGGCGATACCTGCTCGCGTGTGTATGCGTGTGTGTGTGTCTGTGAGTGTGTTGTTCTGTCTGATGCCAGGAAAAAGCTTTCCCCCTCCCAGCGCAGTGTGTGTGAGTCTGTGTCTGTCTGTGTCGGCTGGAGTTCTGGCACTGCTGTGTGTACGAGGATGTCTGGTGTGTAGCGGGTGTTGTGTCCTTAAAGTGGGTGTGTAGGCGTTAAGTGGACTGGCTCAAAGGAAATACGAACTTCTTCCATCCTCTGGTCTTGCAGGCTACACTCCTGTATTAACTTGTGGGTCATGTAGTATTTTTGTATAGAGTGCCTGTGAGGAATTTTTTTTTGTGTGTGGATTTTCACAGATTTTATTAAAAGTAGAAAAAATACTCTGTGCGTTTGTTTTTGGGGTCGAAGACATAGAGCAATGCCAGGTAGTCACGAGGAATTTGGACATGATCATCACATGAGGATTGCTTGTGTTCCTACAGCTTTGACTCCACGCATGCATAGTGCAGTTAGGAAGCTAGCAGACAGTAAAGGACTGAGGGGGGTACAGTGTTTGCTGAAATAAAAAAAATCAAACTTACTTAATTTGTGCAAGATCACATGTGTTTTGAGTCAGAGGCTTGTTTTCTTTTAATTTTTTTTTTTTTTACAAAAAGATAGTTTTTTTTTTTTATTTCTATGGATGCCTAAGTACGTGCGGTATGATATTAAGAGTCATATAAAAAGACAGATGGAAAAGTGCGTTTTTCTTGTTTTTTTGTTTTTTACAAAGGCGGTGTATAACCTGCAACCTTCTTTTGTGAAAACTTCATGATTTTGATGCACCAGGGTAAACTGGAGGGTCGCCGCCAAATGCACGCACACAAACAAACACACTGATAAACACAAGCGCGCGCGCATGCGCACACGCATACCCACCCCCCGCCCGAAAAAGGTGCCGTTTTGAGCACAGATGCCAGCGAAAGAGCCGTTTTCAGCGCCGTCCAACCCCAACTTTTGCACGGTAAAAGACCCCACGGAACCAAGACAGTATCGTACTGTATGCATACACCTCTCCCACATCTTGGATAGGTGTGGCGTCGATTTTGTGGCGACAGGAGAGCCCCTAATAGGCAAGAAAGCTAGTTTGTGTGAAGGAAAGCTGGTAAGTGTACGCGACAGAAAGCAAGCATTGCGCAAAGGAATAATGACAAAATACAGCAATATGATGCACCCGGGTAAACTGGAGGGTCACCACCACATGCATGCACACAAACAAACACACTGATAAACACCAGCGCGCGCGTCCGTGCGCGCACGCATACCCACCCTGCGCCCGAAAAAGGTGCCGTTTTGAGCACAGATGCCAGCGAAAGAGCCGTTTTCAGCCCCGTCCAACCCCGACTTTTGCACGGTAAAAGACCCCACGGCACCAAGACAGTATCGTACTGTATGCATACACTCTCTCCCACCATCTTGGATAGGTGTGGCGTCGGATTTGTGGCGACAGGAGAGCCCCAAAGAGCCAAGAAAACTAGTTTGTGTGAAGGAAAGCTGGTAAGTGTACGCAACAGAAAACAAGCATTGTGCAAAGGAATAATGACAATATACAGCAATATGATGCACCAGGATAAACTGGAGGGTCGCCGCCACATGCGCGCACACAAACAAACACACTGATAAACACCGGCGAGCACGCGCGTGCGCGCACACATACCCACCCTGCGCCCGAAAAAGGTGCCATTTTGAGCACAGATGCCAGCGAAAGAGCCGTTTTCAGCCCCGTCCAACCCCGACTTTTGCACGGTAAAAGACCCCACGGCACCAAGACAGTATCGTACTGTATGCATACACTCTCTCCCACCATCTTGGATAGGTGTGGCGTCGGATTTGTGGCGACAGGAGAGCCCCTAATAGCCAAGAAAGCTAGTTTGTGTGAAGGAAAGCTGGTAAGTGTACGCAACAGAAAACAAGCATTGTGCAAAGGAATAATGACAAAATACAGCAATATGATGCACCAGGATAAACTGGAGGGTCGCCGCCACATGCGTGCACACAAACACACTGATAAACACCAGCGCGCCCGCGCGTGCGCGCACGCATACCCACCTCCCGCCCGAGAAAGGTGCCGTTTTGAGCACAGATGCCAGCGAAAGAGCCGTTTTCAGCCCCGTCCAACCCCGACTTTTGCACGGTAAAAGACCCCACGGCACCAAGACAGTATCGCACTGTATGCATACACTCCTCTCCCACCATCTGAGATAGTTACATTATATATGTATATAATTATATATATGTGTGTCTGTGTATGTGTGTGCGTGCATACGCGTGTGTTTGTGCGTGTGTGTGTGTGTCTGTCTGTGCGCATGTGCGTGCGCATGTGTATGTGTGTGCGGGCACCCCCCCCCCCCCCCATTTGTGTGTTAAATTTTTGACTAGGCTTTAATCTTCCAATCCAGATATTTATTTATGGGATAGCCTTAAGTTTTTGTGTGTTTTTATATTGTGCAGAGAGCTCATTTGCATACATATGTATGTGTAGTTTATTATCAATGTCG
>JASPKP010007686.1:0-2500 GCA_030674155.1 Stramonita haemastoma
AAAAAATCCAGCGACCTGCCTTTCAAGATTTTAGCCTAACCTTTCAAAAACCAAACTCGTTTTTTCCACACTTCATATTCCAGTTTTTCAAACATTTTTCCTTTGCCCCCTTTTTAAAAAATTTAATAAAAACAATATCAAACGTACCAAAATATTTTTTTCTAATCTAGTTACCTATAAACTAGAAAAATTTATTCAAAACAGGACAATCACGACAAAACATCGTCTCGTCAAATCTAGCGTAAAAACTTTCACTACTACTTTGAAAAAAAACCTATAACACCGATATCAATAAAGAAAATTATCAGACCCAGCATTTTCCCCTCTAGTCACAGCCATAGCTGATAACTGAGATATTTAGAGTTTAAATCTCTCGGGAACATTATTATTCTAGCCAATATCAGGGGGCCCAAAATGATGCCTGCCCAGAGTAAAATTTGGTTTTTGTCAAATATAAAAAACATCCTGAGCTTAATAGGGGTTTGTCTTATCTGTTCACACCAATTTTTTTTGGGGGCGAATTGTTTTTGATGTCCCTGTTCTTGTCGTGGGGGGGTTTGTTTTGTATTTTTTTGGGGTTTTTTTTGATTCTTTTCTTTCTGATGGTGGGAAAAAAGAGAGGCAGGGATAGGGAGAGAGAGACAGAGAGGGGAGGGGGGGGGGGGATGGGAGAGAGAGAGAGGGGGGAGGGGGGGAGAGAGGGGGGGGGGAGGGAAGGGAGACAAGATAGAGGGGGAGGGGGGGAAGGAGGGAAAGGAAGGAAGGAGAGGGAGAGAGAGGGGAGAGAGAGAGAGAGGAGAGAGAGAGGGGGGAGAGAGAGAGAAAAGAGAAGAAGAGAGGAAGAGGAGAAGAGAGGAAAGAGAAAGAGAGAGAGGGGAAGAAGAGAGAGGGGGGAGAGGGGAGAGAGAGAGAGAGGGAGAGAGAGGAGAGAGAGAGAGAGAGGAAAGAGGAGAGAGAGAGAGAGAGAGGGGAAGGAGGAGAGAGGGGAGAGGAGAGAGGAGAGAGAGGAGAGAAGAGAGAGAAGAGGAGAGAGAGGAGAGAGGGGGAGAGAGAGAGAGAGCCCTTTTCAATCCCTTCATGTTAGCTAATTATTGTTTTTGGGTTCTTAACTTTTGGATGCAGTGTTTTTGTTCCTACTTTTTCAAAAAATACATTTGTTCCAAGTCTTCCCTATGCAAGTCATGCCTATGGACTCAGACATTTCGCTTTTTTTCATATCTCCTTACGAAAAAATCCCAAAACCTTTTTCTTTCAAACGCGCACGCGTAGCGCACCCCCGCATTTGAGTTTGTCCCTGGTGGAGTGTGCGTGCACGTGCGCGTGTGTGTTTTTATTTGTGTGGGTGTGAAATTGTGGGTGGTGTCCATCAACGCGCGCGTGCGTGTGTGTTTGTGGTGTTGGGTGTGGTGTTGTGTGTGGTTGTGTGTTGTGTGTGGTCCATGCACGAGGCGTGTGTGCGGTGTGTGTTTTTGCAGAGTTTTTATGTGACAGAAAAAAATAAAAAGAAAGGGAAACAAAAGAGGAATAGTATTTCAAAAATATTGATATTTATTCCAAAGATTCATTTTTTTTCGGGACCGTATTGTTCTGTTTTCTGAGGTTTTTGTTTGTTTTTTGTTGTAATTTTTTGTTTGTTTTTGGTTGTTTTTTTTTTCCAAGTGGGGGGGGGGGGGGCGGGGGAGGAAGGCGTTAAACCTTTTTTTTGTTTGGGCCCAATTTATAAAATTTTTTAAAACATGTTTAACGATGGATAAGGGGGGGCTTAAAAAAAAAAAACACGCTGCCGTATTGTCCGTTTATCTGTAAGCCGTTTACATTTTTTCCTCGTCTTTTGTTTCGCTGAAAAAGGGGTTTTGTTATCTTTTTCTGGTTATGTTGCGCCCACAGGTTTTTATGCCACTTCATTGCAGATTTTCTGTTGTAAACAAGGCTTTTTCCCGGTCATTGTTTTCTAAGTATTTTGTTCTTTTGGCTCTGTTTTGTTCTTTTTGCTTTGTTTTGTTCTTTTGGCTTTGTTTTGTTCTTTTGGCTTTGTTTTGTTCTTTTGGTTTGTTTTTTTCTTTTTGCTTTGTTTTGTCCTTTTGGCTTTGTTTTGTTCTTTTTGCTTTGTTTGTGCTTCCTTTTTTTTCCGTTTGTGGTTTTTGTTTTACTTTTTTTTTTTTTTGTATTGTTCGTGGCAGGGCGCATTAGTCTTCTGGGCCCTCCATTTTCATGATTCCGAGAAAGCTCTAACATCGAAGCCATAGATACAGAATATGGGAAAGGGCCCCCCAGAGGAGAGAGAGAGAGAGAGAGAGGGGGAGGGAGGGGAGAGAGAGAGGGAGAGGGGAAGAGAGAGAGAGAGAGAGAGAGAAGGGGGGAGGAGAGAGAGAGAGATTCAGACAGACGGGACGAAGACAGACAAACAGCAGACAGCAGACAGACGAGACAAAGAGAGAGAGACAGAGAAGACAAACAGGACGACGAACAAGAGAGACAGGGAGAGACAGAGAGAGACAGA
>JASPKP010007686.1:7500-12477 GCA_030674155.1 Stramonita haemastoma
TAAAACTATATGCAGTACAAACACATAAAGGAAAAAAGGGCAAATTTTAATTTTAAAAAATAATAAAAATGCACACTTTCAGAAGACGAAAATCAAAGCCACAATAAAATGATTTTTTTATAAAAAAAAGAAAGCTTTAAATAGATAAAGAGCAACCAAAGAAACATAATAAATAAACAATTAGAAACCCAAAGAAAAGTCCCCCCAAAAATACTTAGCTCAACATTGTTACAACCAAAAACAACAAAATGAACTAAAGGAACTAAAGATAATACAATTTTAAAAAGGCACTGACACGCACTAAAAACAGTTTTATTTCCCAAAGCATTACAGCCCTGTAGAAAAGGGGGAATAACAATTCAGAGGAAAAAATTTGGTAACAAAATAACATTTTTCAAATTTCCTCTCACTTGGGCACTTACATTATGCTCCTGACATTCTAATTGCCCGCAGGTGACACAACAACACACACACACAAAAACACACACCACACACACACACACCACCACAACCACCACCCACAACACACAACCCCAAACCCGGCGCCCCGCGCGCGCCACAACAAACCACACACACTCTCTCTCTCTCTCCCCCCCCCCCCCCCCCCCCCCCCCCCCCCCCACACAACCCCCAACAGAATAATAAAGGACCATCTAAGGACTATTACTCAGTTCCTTATCTTTTCCTAATTTCATTGTTCCTTTCCAATGAATTTAGCTAGATTTTTCTATTTTCTCTTCACTCTGACAGATAGAAAATTAAAAACAGAATTCATTCAGCAATGCCTTTAAAAAACACTTAGGCCTCACAGTTTCTGCTTTATCAGAATGGGCCCATACAATCGAAAAGAAAGTGAAATTCGTTTTCCCTGTGGCATTTCGGGCTGAAGGGCATTATTATCTTTTGAGTTATTTCACTTGAAAACCAAAAATACTTAAAATTTTTTTAAGGGCCACTGACTCTTACCCGAAATCTACTGGATGTCTTGTACCATTTTTTGGTTATAAAAGACAGATATCTTTCTGTATCTTAATCTAATGATTAATTATTTCAATATTTTATATTAAGATTATAAGGAAGGAGAGAGAGAGAGAGAAGAGAGGGGAGAAGAGGAGAGAGAGAGAGAGAGAGAAAAGAGAGAGAGAGAGAGAGAGAAGAGAAGAGAGAGAGAATCAAATCAAATCAAATCAAATAAAATCAAATCAAATCAAATCAAATTTTTTTTTTTGACATTAATGAATAAGCGCTCCGAGAAGAGAGAGGAGGAGAGAGAGAGAGAGAGAGAAGAGAAGAGAGAGAGAGAGAGAGAGAGAGAGAGCAGAGACAGAGACAGAGACAGAGACAGAGAGACAGAGAAGAGAGACAAAGAGAGAGAAAGAGAGAGAGAGAGAAAGAGAGAGAGTACTCTTAAACTATTGGGGGAAACCCGAACAATATACAAGGGGTGTTTTTTAAAAAATTTACGGTAATTAGAACATAAAAAAATTTGATTTAACGATATACATTTTTTTTGCATGTAAAATCTTCAAAATTCTATCACAAAAACTTTAAACATACTACACAACAATATTGTATAACCTCTTTTTTTACCCAAAAAATCAGCGTAAAAAAAAAAGTCACCCCAAAGAAACATCAAACCAATCCAATCAAAATTTTTATGCCCCCCCAAACCGTACCACACGGCAAAATCGGACTGTCACCTCATCACTTTTTAAAACTCATATTAAAACTTTTGCAACTCTATACGATTAAAAGGGGGTAAAAAACCCAAACTTCACTGTCCTTGCTTGTATCGATCCCTAGTCAACGAAAAAGGGTAGCCCAGGACGGCCCCCGCGTTGTGGGAAAAAACCCAATCACTCACACAAAAATGACTAAAACCAAAAACCCGATTTCCTTGATTAAAACAATCGTCCTTAGAGACCAGCTTTTCCACTTTTACTCATATCAGAATAGACGTGAAAGGGTATATAAAAATAAAAATAGGGGCAAAAAGAGCAGAGACAGAAAAGCACAGACTGGCACAAGGGGAAAAAAAAAAAAAGAAGAATAGACAAATTTACGCAAGGGAATTTTTCAAGGAAGAAACAATCCCATGCGTTAGGAAAATTGGAGTGTGTAATGAATCAGAGTTCTCCCCCCAAAACCAAAAACACTGTTCTTGTTCGCGGTGATCAATTATCTCCCCTTCTCTGTGCCTCTTTTTTAAAACGATCCTATTTACAAAAAAAAAAAAAGAATGTTCATTTTTGGGGTTTTCGTTGCCGTTATGGGGTGTGACAGAAGCAGAGAAGGGGCAGGGTTTTTTTTTAATCCTTGGCCACACTTCCCATGTTTTTATTTATTTTTTTTTTATTTATGTTTCTTTTATTCGAGGATAATGGGATAAGAATCGTGTCTTTTTTACATCAGTCCCCGGTGGGATGCAGCTTTGAAAAAGTCACTGTTTCCCCACCGGGACACGTGACCTACTCTTACGAAAGGTGGAAAAGGAATTTTTCGTGTGCCAAGATGTGTTGCGTCGGTTTTGCACACTGGGCCTTGTTTATAGTCTCATCCTAAAGGTCTTCACCAATGGGGAAAGTTTGTTTGGGCAGCCTTTTGTTTTTCAACAGGAAGGTGACTGAAAAATTTTTTTTTTCCGGATGGTGTCCGAACACCACACCCCTTTTACATGCCAGGGGTCTTTTGGTTTTAATTTTTTCAACAATTTCTACGGGCAATAATGGCCTACATTTTTAGAAAGGGGGAGCAGAGGGTTTTAGGGGTGTGCAAGATGTCATGCGCGCTCGTAACCCCCCCCCCCCTTTCACTCTCCTCCTCTGTCTGTCTCTCTCTCTCTGTCTTCCTCCCTGTCTTTGTCTCTCTCTGTTCTCTTCTTTTTTCCTGTCCCCCGTATCGTCCCCTCCTCTTTCTCTCTGTCTCTTTTTGGAGTTCTTTCTGTATTATGTATAATAATAGTTCTAGAAAAAACGCTTATAAAACACAATAACAAGCAAATACACAATAAAAGAAAAGACGACCCCGGAAAAGATAAGGGATACATATAAAACCCTTTTATGGAAAAAATACAGAAATAAACTCATAAAAATATCAAAAACGAAACAGAAATGAAAGAAAAAAAAAACTAGATGAACAAAACAGCAACGACAACACGAAAATATAAAAAGGAGTTTTTTATAAATAAAATGAGTGAAGAAATTGAAACAAAAAAGAAAATGACCTTGAAATAAAACAATGCAAAACAATTGGTTTGGGCTATGTATCCAAAACACCCCACCCCCACTCTCACCAAACAGACACGAAAGTGATAACAAAAGAAACAATGTAAAGCATGACAAAAAATAAAAATGGAAGTAGTCACCAAACATTGTACAATGAAAATATCATATTAAAACGATTTTAACCTATATAGTTGAAAAAAGCTATTTTTTCTATACAATCTCTTTTGAACACATGGGGACGCGGTACGCAACGCATGACGTTATTGCCCCCTCCTCTAGCCCCCCCCCCCCCCCCCCCAAAAAGAGGTACCATACCTTAAACGTGGGGGCATTCGCATAAGTTTTATTCGCTGTCTCTCTGTGCTGTCGTCTGTCTCTGTTTTTTCTGTCCCCTGGCTTCCCCCCCCCCCTCTCCTCTCTCTCTCTCTCTCCCCCGCCTCCCTCTTCCTCATCTATTATCCTCGAAAAAAAATTTTGCCTTGCCTTGCCTTGCCCTTTCCTTCCTTGTCTCTTCTCTCCTTCTCTCTTCTCTCTCTCCCCCTCTCTCTCCCCTCCCCATTTTCCCCTTCTCTCTCCTCCTCTTCTCCTCTTCTCTCTCTCTCTCTTCTCCAAACATTTCAATACAAACAATACAATACAATACAAACAATACAAAACAAACAATAAAAACAATACAAACACACCTACACTACACTACACTACAATACGTGATGTGTGCTTTTTAGCATTTGAAAAATGGCAAGCCCTAATTTCTATTTATAAAAATGAGGGGGTTTCTTAAAGGGGTGGTGTGTCGGGTGTGTGCGCGCGCCCGCGCGCCCGGCAGCGCGTGTGTTGTGTGTGTGTGTGGTTGTGTGTGTGGTGTGTGTGTGTTGTTTTGTGTATGCGTGTGTGTGTGTGTGGGTGTGTGTGTGTGTGTGTGTGTGGTGGTGTGTTGTGTGTGTGTGTGCGCGCGCGCGGGTGGTGATTGAGTGAGTGTGTGGTGTAGAGTGGGGGTTGAGGAGTGGTGTGTGTGTGTGTGGTGGTGTGTGTGGTGTGTGTGGTGGTTTTTGTGGGGTGGGTGTACGTGTGTGTTTGTACGTGTGTGTGTGGCGGGGGTGTGTTGCGCGCGCGCGCGCGCGCGGTATGGTGTGTGGAGAAAGTCTAAATTTTCTCGGAAACTATTACTTAAAAAAAAAAAAAAAAAAAAAAAAACTAAAACAAAATTCCACACATACAGTTTTTGTTATATTCTTCTTAAGTTTTTTCCCCCCAAAAAATGCTTTTTTGTTTTTTATTTTTGGTCACAAATTTTTTGTAAAGTATAAACTATTTTTTCGACTTTAAAAAAACCCAATGGTTTTGAATAATTTAAAACGTTTTTTTTTCTATCATTTCTTAAAAAAATTTACAATTTTTATAGTTTCTTAAACAAAAAATCGTAAACAAATGAGATCTAAAAACTTAACCGCTTAAAATTGTCTGGGTTTTTTCCTACTAGTTTTTAAAATTTATTTTTTTATCATTCCTTTCCTCATAATAACATTTTAAACTTCTGATTCAGCTAAACGGGGTTTTTCTAATTTTTTTTAAAAAAAAGAAAATCCCGTGGGAAAGTGTCCAAAAAATTGGGAACACACACAAAACAAATTATATACATATACATTTTATAATATAAATATATATATATATATTATAAATATTTTAATAATTAAAATTTTAAATATGATTAATATAATATATATATATACATACATACACGTGCGCACACAGC
>JASPKP010007687.1:0-2500 GCA_030674155.1 Stramonita haemastoma
AAATTTTGACTTTGACTTTAAACAAACAATTGAACAGAGTTTCAATATTATTCTGTCAATTCCTTCAAGAGGACGGATAGCCTAGTGGTCAGAACATTGCGCTGGCAATTTGACGACCTGGGTTCGAGTCCGGTCGAGGAGATCTTTCTACTGGAGTTAACATCAGTGCTGACTCCACTCTCCCCAAAAGTCCTTCGGATGAGACTTTGAGACTTTAAACCGAGGTCCCGTGTGCGAACGCACGCAGAACATCTTGCGCACACGTTAAATCCTGTTCCGCTTTTCGTAAGAGTAGGCCATCGTGTGCCGGTGGGAACAGATGACATTTACAAAACTGCATACACACGGGTACTGGATGTAAAAAAAAAAGCACAAGAGTAATTTTCCCATTATCCTCGATATAAAAGAAAAGAAAAAAAAGAGAAATAAAATAAATAAGACCACGGGTTCCTCGTTGGTTGAGCTAGGCCTCAGTGGTACGAGAAGTTCTGAAGGAAATTATTATCATTATTAATTTTTGTTCTTAGCAATATTGTTTTAACTCTTTGAGGTCTTAACACTTTCGAGTTATCGATGGTAATAAATAACTTAAGCAGAAATATTAACAAAGTAATTGTCAAGTTTGGGGGGGGCGGGGGGGGGGGGGGGGGGGGGGGGGGTTGGTTGTTTGTTTTTTTCAATAGAATTGTCTTTGATTATTTTTTTATTTTGATTGATTGTTATGTGTTTTTTTGTTGTTGTTCTGTTTTTTCCCAGCAGTTTTTTTTTAATTTTGCTTATTTATTTATTCATTTGGTTGGTTTGCTTTTTGGAACCTAAAAAAATCTGTAAAATCTTGGCAGTATTTCTTCTTTTTTTCGATGCCTTTTTTTTTTTTTTTTTGGGGGGGGGGGGTATTTGTTTTCTTTTCTGCTTATTTTTTGTTGTTGTTGTTAGTTTCAGACATTTCTTCATTTTTTTTTTCTTACTCTAGAGAGAGACAGACACAGACAGACAGAGAGACAGTGACACGAGACTGCTAGACACAGACACTGCACAAACAGACTGAGGGAGACAGGTATAGTAGTTTGCTGACCGTATCAACGACCAGTCTTTGTCAACACATAGATCTAGATCTACTTTATCCATTTCTTTTGGCCATTTCGGACCTAATTTACTGAATGAAATTCCGGTCACTGCCCTTTCCCCCTCTTTTGACGCTTTTCAATCTTGCTTGTCCACACAGTGTGTGGAATTCCCCGTTAGTACGAAAACGAGGCTCCCTGACGCGACGCGTGGGCTAAAAATACATCTGACCGCCGATTACACACGGAAATACGTTTTTCGGAACCCACACACAATAGCATAGTTCTTTGTCGCTCTACATGTTCGTAAACACATCGTGACTACGACTTGGGGAGTCAAGACCTTCGTAAGTCACTAGAGAAGAGTTTAGATTGTTGCATTTTGTGTATGTTTTAGGACAGTGTGGAAGACAAAATATCAGAGAGTTTGTGTTTTAGGTTCGGTTGAATGTAGTAGCGACGACGAAATCCTCGCTACTTAGTTCCGGTGTTTTGTACACAAGTGAGAGTTTCAAGGTAGGTCTATGATGTGTTTAGTTAGTTAGACAGTCATTGTCAAGGCTGTGTGTGTACTCACTTGGTTACTTGGCATGTACTAAAAGGTTGTGATGTTGATCTCTCTCTCTCTCTCTCTCTCTCTCTCTCTCTCTCTCTCTCTCTCTCTCTCTCTCTGGGGGCGGATAGCCTAGTGGTCAGAACATTGCGCTCGCAATTTGAAGACCCGGGTTCGAATCTGGTCGAGATTTTTCTCCTGGAGTTAACATCGGTGCTGACTCCACTCTCCCCACAAGTCCTTCGGATGAGACTTTAAACCGAGGCCCCGTGTGCGAACGCACGCAGAACATCTTGCGCACACGTTAAATCCTGTTCCGCTTTTCGTAAGAGTAGGCCATCGTGTGCCGGTGGGAACAGATGACATTTACAAAACTGCATACACACGGGTACTGGATGTAAAAAAGCACAAGAGTGCTTATCCCATTATCCTCGATATAAAAGAATAAATCAAATCAATCAGATCTCTCTCTCTGGTTGATGTTGTTTCTGTTAGTGTTAGGCCTATGTTTCATTGTTTTGATGTGTGTGTGTGTGTGTGTGTGTGTGTGTGTGTGTGTGTCTGTGTCTGTGTGTCTGTGTCTGTGTCTGTGTGTGGTGTGATACTGATAGATTGTAAGAGTCAAAGGTGTGGCTTTGACCTTTATCCTTGATTTATGAGTATAATGCTGATTAATATTATATTTATTACCTTATCTATTTGATTGTGATACATGTTCTCTTTTTGCAGTGTGTGTGTGTGTGTGTGTGTGTGTGTGTGTGTGTGCACATGTGTGTGTGTGTTTTGTGTGTGTGTGTGTGCACATGTGTGTGTGTAGGGGGGGGGGGGGGGGCGGGGTGTGCATGTGTGTGTGTGTGTGTGTGGGACATGTGCGCGCGTTGTG
>JASPKP010007687.1:10000-12476 GCA_030674155.1 Stramonita haemastoma
GAGAGAGAGAGAGAGGGAGAGATTTTGATTGATTTCTTCTTTTATATCGAGGATAATGGAATAAAGCACGCGTGCTTTTTTACATCCAGTCCCCGTGTGTATGCAGTTTTGTAAATGTCATCTGTTCCCACCGGCACACGATGGCCTTCTCTTACGAAAAGCGGAACAGGATTTTAACGTGTGCGCAAGATGTTCTGCGTGCGTTCGCACACGGGGCCTCGGTTTAAAGTCTCATCAGAGAGGAGAGCTTAATGTACATCGGCCTTGGAAAGCAGTAGAGATGTTAGGGGGGGGGGGGATGCTTGAAAACAAAAGGAAGAGTCATATCGACATGGGAAAGCAACAGTGCCAATTCAGGACTGGCTGACTACATGAATAGAACCGTGAAGTACCGTATACCAAGCATCGCTAGACAAGAACCAGCCGTCAAACACACAGTACGTAATAAGACTTGAAGCATGATGAACATTCATACTTTACCTTGTTGGTATGGTCATAACCAGTTTATTTCACCCGAGAAATACATGGAGAAGTTAAATTAATAGACAGACAGATAGTGAAATAAGCAGACTAAGGATACTGGTTCTCTTCACGCTGTAGAATCTAAGAACCATTCGTATGAAGCAAAATGCCTTTTTCCTGCTGTTGGCAGCATGGAAAAATAGCAGACAGGCGAGCACATCATTCAGAGATGTACGCTATTCAGTGACATGAGGAAGAAAGTGTGGCTGATGGAGATAACCCTACAGACCAAGCTGTACGGCTCACGAGAGGAGCTGGACAGGACATGCCATTATTTTTCCCAAACACTTCTGGCAGTGTAAAGCGAACGAGAGAAGAAAATAAACCATGGAAAACATACCTGGACAAACTGTGTATGTCCCTTTGCGTTCGAGGAACTTCACAAAGAGGCAGGCAGATTAGCACACTCGCACAAGCGTGTCACTCTTAGTAGATGTGTATACGCAGAGCATTCCTAAAGAAAGTGATTTTCATCATTTTGTTGTTGTTGCTGTTGTTCCGTTGAAAGGGCAAGCTTCATTTTGATGGCGGTCACTGTAACCATGCACATTGTCATTGTCGAATCCTGTCGCACGTAACATTTCTCTAACTAATGTAACCCAGCAATTCTTTCCCAGATTGCCCACGTCAGGCAACATTAATTTTGATTGGCATGAAAGGGTAGTCTGTCAGTAGGCCTTTTCATCTGCAACAGTTTGAACCGATATCTCTATACCAGCATTCACAGACGAGGTGACGTAATGGGGGATATCTGATCTGCCGAGTTACCATAATAAACTGTTTTATGTGAGAGAGAGAGGAGAGAGAGAGAGAAGAGAGAGGAGAGAGAGAAGAGAGAGAGAGAGAGAGAGAGAGAGAGAGAGAGAGAGAAGAGAGAGAGAGAGAAAGAGAGAGAGAGAGAGAGAGGAGAGAGAGAGAGAGAGAGAGAGAGATGCATGCATGTGTCTGTGTCTGTTGCGGCGCGCGCGCGTGTGTGTGTGTGCGTGGATGTATTTACTAGTTTTAGTTTTTTGATTTATTTGTCCGGTGTCTTTGTTTGTTCTCCTATTCTTTGTTGGCCCCCTGTGACAGATGATCCACCAGCCAAATTTTTACAGTCCTCGCATGCATCCATTTCTCCTCTCTGTATCTTGTTCCCCCCTCCCTCCTCCCTCTTTGTTTTTCTCTCTCCCCCTCTGCTCTCTGTGTCCTTTTCTGTTTCTGTTGTCTGTCTGTCTGTCTGTCTGTTGTCTGTCTTCTGTCTTTTCTTTTCTCTCTCTCTTTTCTCTCTTTTCTCTCTTTTCTCTCTCTCTTCTCTTTTCTCTCTCTCTCTCTCCTTCTCTCTCTCTCTCCTATCAATCTCCCTCTCCTCTTCCCCCTCTTTGTCTCTCTCTCTCCCCCTCTATCTCCCTCTTCGTCTCCTTCGTGTTTGCATCAACACACACAAGCAAACGCACGCACCGCGCGCCGCACGCACCCCACACAACACCACACACACACACACACACACACACAACACCCCACCACACACACAACCCCACACACACACACAACCCACACACACACACCCAGCACGCCCACACACACCCCAATCAATACCACGCCACCCACCACCACGCCCCACCACCCCACACCAAACCCCCACACCCCACCCCACCTCAACTCTTTTATAAAAATTTATATATTTTACTATCTATCATCTATTACTATCTATTATCCCTTTTATCTTCTATCTATCTATCTATCTATCTATCTGTCTGTCGCGTCTATCTACCTATTATCTATCAAACACACACACGCGCGCGCGCGCATGCACACACATACAATACACGCATTTTTCCCTGGAGTTAAAACCCTTTTCCCCAAAAGTCCCTCGGAGGACTATTAACAAAGGCCCGTGTGCAAAAGATCTTCCACCGTTAAATCTTGTTCCCCTTTTTGTAAAAAATGCCATTGTGGCCGGTGGGGGCAGATG